>CAUHTR010000491.1:0-128531 GCA_959609185.1 Schmidtea polychroa | reverse complement strand
GTAAGATTCTGGAGAACCCCCGCCATCATCGGTTGGATTTGATAATTTAGTCGGTTCGAATTGAGAAATTCCACTGCTACCCATATTATTGACCTGAAGATTTGGCGCATTTCCTGCGCTACTGAATGAAGGATTTTGAGCAGAATATTGCTGATTTGCTGATGTTGTTGTCTTATTATTACTGCTATAATTTGGTTTTATTTTTTTGGTTAATCATAAATTATCGATATTCTAATTTACCCTTTAGTGCCGATTTTGACAATTTTATTGAAAAATCCCAAGCCACTATTGGTGTTACTGGAAGTTAAGCCTCTATTAGTTGTGCCAATAGTTTGACCAATTGGCTGATTATCTAAATCCCCACCGACTACAACACTGGGGTCTGCATGGGGATTTGAAGGATTATTTATCGTTCGACGCTCTGCTGAATTCCTAGGGAATGCAGCAATACTAGGAGGATTTGGTATATTTGGTCTATTAACCCTAAAATATCGCTATTCAGATATCAATTAATAATTATTAATAACCAAGAAAAAAAATCACTAGCAACAGAAATAATTATAATAATAATAATGTTAAATATTAAGCGGACTTTTATATAATATTGAAGCTATTAATAATATTTTGACTCGTTTGCTATCGATTTTTAGGTTATACATAATATTTTGAACTTTTAATTTGAATTTTTATTCTTTACTATATCTTTATTTTAAATATTAATTTTTATTCTTTAATATAAATTATATTTTTAATATTTATTTTTTATTCTTTAATATATATTTTTATTCTTTAATATATATAATCAGATAAGTTTCAATAAAAATTACATATTTTCTTATTGGTCAAATATATATTTATTTTTTAATTTTTATTCTAAATAAAATATTATATTTCGTCTTGTGTTATATAACACGGATAAGATTTATTTCAATAAAAATGACAATATTGAAAATAAATATCTTTAATAAATATTTTTATTTTTAATATTTATTTTTTATTCCTTAATATATGATCAGATATAAATGATCAGGTTAGTTTCAATAAAAATTACATATTTTGCTATTGGTTAAATATATTTTTTTTTTTAATTTTAATTTTATTCTTAAATATATATTGTTTATTTTTAATATATATTTTGTATTCTTTAATATATCTTTATTTTTAATATTTATTTTTTATTCTTTAATATATATTTTTATTTTTAATATTTATTTTTTATTCTTTAATATATATTTTTATTCTTTAATATATATAATCAGATAAGTTTCAATAAAAATTACATATTTTCTTATTGGTCAAATATATATTTATTTTTTAATTTTATTCTAAATAAAATATTACTTTTCGTCTTGTGGTTATATAACACGGATAAGATTTATTTCAATAAAAATGACAATATTGAAAATAAATATCTTTAATAAATATTTTTATTTTAATATTTATTTTTTATTCTTTAATATATGGTCAGATATAAATGATCAGATTAGTTTCAATAAAATTACATATTTTCTTATTGGTTAAATATATATTTATTTTTTAATTTTTATTTTTATTCTTTAATAAATCTTTATTTTTAATATTTATTTTTTATTCCTTAATATATGATCAGATATAAATGATCAGGTTAGTTTCAATAAAAATTACATATTTGCTATTGGTTAAATATATATTTATTTTTTAATTTTAATTTTTATTCTTTAATATATATTTTTATTTTTAATATTTATTTTTTATTCTTTAATATATATTTTTATTCTTTAATATATATAATCAGATAAGTTTCAATAAAAATTACATATTTTATTATTGGTCAAATATATATTTATTTTTTAATTTTTATTCTAAATAAAATATTATATTTCGTCTTGTGTTATATAACACGGATAAGATTTATTTCAATAAAAATGACAATATTGAAAATAAATATCTTTAATAAATATTTTTATTTTTAATATTTATTTTTTATTCTTTAATATATGGTCAGATATAAATAATCAGATTAGTTTCAATAAAAAATTACATATTTTCTTATTGGTTAAATATATATTTATTTTTTAATTTTATTTTTATTCTTTAATAAATCTTTATTTTTAATATTTATTTTTATTCTTAATATATGATCAGATATAATGATCAGGATTAGTTTCAATAAAAATTACATATTTTGCTATTGGTTAAATATATTTTTTTTTAATTTAATTTTTATTCTTTAATATATATTTTTATTTTTAATATATATTTTGTATTCTTTAATATATCTTTATTTTTAATATTTATTTTTTATTCTTTAATATATATTTTTATTTTTAATATTTATTTTTTATTCTTTAATATATATAATCAGATAAGTTTCAATAAAAATTACATATTTTCTTATTGGTCAAATATATATTTATTTTTTAATTTTTATTCTAAATAAAATATTACTTTTCGTCTTGTGTTATATAACACGGATAAGATTTATTTCAATAAAAATGACAATATTGAAAATAAATATCTTTAATAAATATTTTTATTTTTAATATTTATTTTTTATTCTTTAATATATGGTCAGATATAAATGATCAGATTAGTTTCAATAAAAATTACATATTTTCTTATTGGTTAAATATATATTTATTTTTTAATTTTTATTTTTATTCTTTAATAAATCTTTATTTTTAATATTTATTTTTTATTCCTTAATATATGATCAGATATAAATGATCAGGTTAGTTTCAATAAAAATTACATATTTTGCTATTGGTTAAATATATATTTATTTTTTAATTTTTATTTTTATTCTTTAATATATATTTTTATTTTTAATATTTATTTTTTATTCTTTAATATATATTTTTATTCTTTAATATATATAATCAGATAAGTTTCAATAAAAATTACATATTTTCTTATTGGTCAAATATATATTTATTTTTTAATTTTTATTCTAAATAAAATATTACTTTTCGTCTTGTGTTATATAACACGGATAAGATTTATTTCAATAAAAATGACAATATTGAAAATAAATATCTTTAATAAATATTTTTATTTTTAATATTTATTTTTTATTCTTTAATATATGGTCAGATATAAATGATCAAATTAGTTTCTTATTGGTTACATATAATTTTAAATTATCATATGCACTTTTTTAAATTTCAAATATATAATATTTTTAACATTGTTAATTTGTATCCAACGGGAAGATCACTTAATAACAATTCTATTTACTTTTTCATTGCTTTATAATTCCCGGATTGAAAACTTGATCCAATATTGAACGCCCCAACGATTATACACTCGATATATGTTGTTACCATGTGTAAAAATTTATAAAATATATGGAAACTTTTTCGGAGTTTTACAACAATCAAATGCCCAATGTGAGTGATGCTAAAATTGCATTATTTGACAAATCAAATCAGGTGCCCATTAATAATTGTAAATATGAATCCATAGAAATAAAAAACTAGCCCAATAGAATTATAATTAATTATGTATATAGATATTGCAAGCGCTATTATTGATTATACAAATATTATCAAAGCGAAATATAAGCCGTCACCGAAACAAAAATTAACGTATTAATTAGCATCAAAAAAGCATTGTGACAGCACCAAGTAAACCATATACAATACCTAAGTGATTGATAGGGTACAGAACGTGCAAAGTTTCCTGGGGGTTTTGGTCTAAAATGGTAAAGTATCTGTTATAAGCTTGATAACATTAATGAAAACGATCAATACAAGAATGGCTTTTAAAGTAGCAATAAAAATAATTACATTGAGGTAACAGTCTTCTGATTGGTTGATGGTACAGGCTTTCCATCTGTATCTTTACTGTCAGAGTTATCTTTAGTTTTCACTGCAACAGTAGAAATTCCAGATGTACTGTCGGTTTTTTCTGAAACTATACTTGTGTTGTGACCTGCATTCGTGGATGGACTGCTAGATGTAACATTCGTGGTAACATTGGAATGTTGAATATTTTGAGCTGGTTGGCTTGTTCTAACTTTCGGATGAGTTCTGTCTGACATCGGTACAGCAGCTGGTGTAACGTGACTGGAAATATTGCATATATTATCCAATATTTGGTTTAATAAAATCTGCAATGGTCTTATTGGTCCAAAATAAATTTTAAATAATAAAATTCACTTAAATAGAATTTCTAAAGTTCCTATTGACCAAATAAAATTCTTTATTTTTCTTATTGGCTAAATATGTTCATATTGATCAAATAAAATTCTAATTGATCAGATTCGTTTTAATAAAATTTACAATTTTTTTTATTGGTTAGATATAATTTTAAATTATAAGATTCATCTTTAATAAATTTCCAGTTGGTCAAAAAAAATTCTAAATGATTAAATTCGTTTTACTACAAATTACAAATTTTTTATAAAATTTATGAATTTTCTTATTGGTCAAAAAAAATTTTAAATAATCAAATTTACTTCAAAAAAATTTCCAAAGTTCATATTAGCAAAATAATGATCAGATTAGTTTCAATAAAAATGACTTATTTTCTTATTGGTTAAATATAATTTTAAATTATCAATTTAATTTTTATAAAAGTTCTAAACGCTCTTATTGGCCAGATTCATTTTAATAAAATTTCCAATGTTCTTATTGGTCAAAAAAATTTTTATATAATCAAATTCACTTGAAAAAAAATTCTAAAGTTCCTATTAGCCAAATAAATTTCTAAATGATCAAATTAGTTTCAATAAAAATTACATATTTCTTATTGGTTAAATATATTTTTAAATTATCAGTTTTATTTTTATAAAAGTTCTAAACGCTCTTATTGGCCAGATTCATTTTAATAAAATTTCCAATGTTCTTATTGGTCAAAAATAAATTTTAAATAATCAAATTCACTTCAAAAAAATTTCCAAAGTTCCTATTGGCGAAATAATTTTTCTAAATTATTAAAGTTAATACAAAAAAATTATTCTCTATAATCTTTCTAATAAAAAAATTTGGAAAAATTATTTAAATAAATAATTAATTTTTATTATTATTATGAAAATCCAAACCTTCTTAAATCGGCTACACGGGCACCGGTGGATTGCGTGTTAGTAAACTTTGATGATGGGCTTTCGGTTGACGTCCCGAATCTTCCCGTAGATTTAGCGGGTCCGCCGCTCACAATACCAGTGGTTTGATTGATTTTCCTCATCGGAACATTTACTCGTGCTGCAACTGCAGTTGATGAATCTCCTTGTCTAGCATTTACGCTGGGATTAGTGGTAGGATTGGCACTAGTGATGGTAGTTCTTTGTAGGCGATTTAACATTTTATCTGTGTTAATGGTAAGCCGATCACTAGCTCGACCTGCATCGTTTCTGTTACCAACGGTAGGAGGTTTGAAAATTGCATTCGTATCAACTGAAGATTGGTTAGGAAGATAAATTTCAAACGATGATATTGTAGAAGTAAAAAAGAAGTAAAATTGGATGATAAATGTATAACGCCACGGAAATATAAAAGTGCTTTGGACAGTATTGACATCGGCATTTACAATCGATTGGATTATATGATCGCGAACAAGTGATTTGTTTATCAACAGGATGGAAGGTATTATTCAAAGGCGATATCAGTTTTTATATAATCAATAGATTCACACATACACATACACAATCGATAATGTATTAACTTGTAAAACCCCAGAAAGAGAAATTTAGTGATAAGATAATAGAATTAATATTTAGATTACAGAACGATTGTGGATAAATGCCCTCGAGAATTGTAGAAGGAAAGTAATGAATAAATAATCTATCATTCCTGGATGTCCAATAAAAAAATCAAGAAATAAAAACTTAAACCTATCAAAGATTTCTATAGAATTTTATTTCAATAAAAGATTTTTCCCATTACACAATTTTTTTAAAAGATAATAATTTTAAACTGGTATTGATTTTCACAAATTATGTTTCTTTTGAATATATATGTCGGAGAGTTAAAATATAAACTGATACTGCGACCAAATCCCAAATTCCTCAGAGTAAAACAAAAATTCTGACATTTTTATCATTAGGTTAACAAGTTATATGTGTGTATTGGAAAACTTTGCTAGGTAGATTTAATGTATTTAGGTAATTGTATGGTTTCGAATAACTTCAGAGGGATTTTAATATAATGTGAATGGGTAAAAATTAGAGCATGTAACATAATTAAAGATATATTCAAACTGTTTGTTAGTTTATGTAATTTTTTATTTATGTACTCGTTAAGGAGCTGCTAACAAATTATGTAACTGTCCCGCAGGCAGGGGGTTTGAAAATTTGTTACGATTTGTTATGGTGGGAAGGGGTGTTTTTTAAAATGTTACATTACCAAATGCATCATTTTTTAATCAAAAAAATACATTAAATATTTTTTCTGAATTTACTTTCCACAGAATGCAACCATTGTTTTTATTAAATTAGCTGGGGTACCCAGTATTGTTTTCTTTCAGTAAAATTTATTTTTAATATCTATCACATGCTATAAAAATTCTTTTAAGAATATGAAAGTTCTGTTACGTGGTGCAAAGATAAATAGGTTTTTGGCTGAACCAACTCTGGAGCAAGCAACATAAAGTTGACCATAGGGTTCTTCCAGGTTAATTCCTGCAACTTTTAGTGACTGTCCCTGGATATTGTTGATATACACGGCAAAAGCAAGGCGTTTTATTCGGGTGTAACCTAAACGGTTTCGTGAAGGAGCTGTCAAAAAAGCATGAACATTTTGTTATTCAAACCCACCCCAAGGAACACTTTTTCTTCCTGATAATTTTCTGACTTATGCTGTTTACTGGTACTTTTATTGTTGACCAAAAAACAGGATCAGTGAATAAGGTACCCCACGAGGTCAAAATTTTGGGTAGAAAGTAATCTGGGTAAAAGAGGAAGCTGAGCAAAATTTGGTTGAGATATCTTCAGAAATTTGGATTTGTAGAGCGAACATACAGACAGGCACATATTCATGTTAAACAATTTATATCACCAAAATCTTTATCTTACAATTATTATTGTCTTTCGGTTCATAATGTTGAAATGAACTTTGCTTCTCTAAAAGATCATGTTAAAAGTAACCACCACACTAAATTTTTTTTGCAAGTGTATGTTGCACCCTAAAGACAACGTAAAATAATTATTGTCCATTGACCTACAGGAGGATATGAAGGCGCTGAATGAATTGATTGATTTTACAATAGATGAATTTACTAGTTTATTTTTTAAATATTTAAAGTGTTTTAACTTTAGTTACGTTATTCCAATGGGAAAATGGGATTCCTCACAATTTCTTACGATGAGTGAAAGGTTAAAAAACGGCAAAATTGCGTTATATATGTCAACAGTTAGCACTTATATGTGCAGGAATTCGTCAGAACTCCTAGCGGGTGATATATTGAGAGTTTATATGTATCAATTGGGTTAAGAGATCAATATTTCAAACAAATTCCCACTGTTTCGTGCATGTAATTCAGTCTTAGTACGTTTAAGTTATGTTAGTAAATATAAAATATATTAGTAATATATCAACGTCGCCAAAACTATTTTGTCATATATAATCAATAATATTTGATAGCGCACCATATAAATTAAAAAACAATACAATATGCGTATTTAGTAAATGAATTTATCAAAAAATGAAATAATAATTATATAATCTCAAGTGAATCATCATTATTTTAAAATACTACTTAATTAATCTATTATTTTTACCAAATTCAACCAATATCAACTCTATTACTATTTGACGTCATTAATTATTAAGAATATTGATTTTTGTTTTTCTGACTGTCATTAAAAATTCATTAATTCATATTTAAAACAACATAAAAAATTAATTTATAAATTCCTTTCTATGGGGGGATTGAAGGCAGTTAATATTGAAAAATATCGATAATGTGAATTGATTAAAATATACCCATGATAAATAGATTTTAGAGGATTCCCTTGATTAATTAATTATTGTACATTGACCAATTGAAATCTAGAATCCATATAAGAAGCTTGATATCATGTTATCTTATTTTATGTTATGAGTCAAATTTTTCTATATTTTCGGGGTATCTTTATATCGTAATTAAGTTTGTTTTTGGATACGCGAAACTTTGGAATATTTGTTCCAAATCAATACAAATTTTGTGCACGTGTTTTACTCTGAGATAAGTTAAGTTGAAGGTGAATTTGAATGTTAAATTAATCACATTGAATTAATCAATAATTTATTTGTTTCGTTTTGTATTTTTTGCAAGAATCGATTTATTTAGTGATTTTTTCCCAGTAAAAATATAAGAGGAAAGAAACCAATAATTTGATCTAGAAATCTAAAATTATCAAATGACTTGATATAATCGATATTCGTTGTGTAGAATGACCAAAGTTAAATTTTATTAGAACAATGTTCGACAGTTTACAAGTGAATCAGACAACTAATATTTATCGAAATAGTGAGAATAATTGACATCCTAGAACCAGATAGGGAAAGTGCACATATCGCATTGATATATATATATATATATATCTATCGTTTTGAAATCTAAATTCTATTTTATTTAGAATAAAAAAGAAACATAAGCAATAGATGGAATATTTCCCAAAATGAAAAAACATGTTTATTTGAAAAATTATAACACATTTAATTTTTTTTTTAAAATCATCAGAGAATAGACGTAAATATTATAGACGCAGAGTTACGGTATTCCCCATAGACTCAATGGTATAAAGTGCGTAAAATTACATCACAAATTCTATTTCAACCACATTTTTTTGACGTAAATTTACGTCGATTCTCGTTAAGTGGTGAATAAAATTAATTAATTAATTAATTATATATATATATATATATATATATATATATATATATATATATATATATATATATATATATATATATATATATATATATATATATATATATATATATATATATACTGAAAATTGACAGTCACGATGAACCGGATCAATAACTGTAATTAATAATGGTGCAATATGTCTATTTATTGGACACAATTTTCACATTTTGAGAGCGCAAATAAAATACACTTGAAATGAAGACACCTATATAATCAATAATATGACATAATGAACTGCTAAAGAAAAAAAATTTATTTTTAATGTCATTAATTAATAATTAATAATAAATGAGAATAATAATATTATAATAATATTATAAATATAATAAAAAAGAATTAATAAATAATTAATAATATATAATAAATAAATAAATAATATAATAAATTAATTAATAAAATAATAAATATTAATAATATTTATAATAATTAAAAATAATAATAAGTATGATAAAAAAAGAATTAATAAATAATATAATAATTAAAATATATTAATATAATAAAAAGTAATAAAAATAAATATTATCATAAATAATAATAGCAATTATTAATAATATTAAAAAAGAATATAATAAGTATAATTATTAATAATATTTATAAATAATAATAATAATAATAATAATAATAATAATAATAATAATAATAATAATAATAATAATAATAATAATAATAATAATAATAATAATAATAATAATAATAATAATAATAATAATAATAAATAATTATGATTAGTATTGATAATGCATGCAAATCATATAATTGGAACTAGATTGAAAGAAATTAAATTACCAGCTGTTTTTTTCTCACGCCTAAAATCGCCTCCAGGCTTAGTAGAATTAGAACTAGAAATACTAGAATCTTTGGGTGGTATTGATTGACCGTGATTTGTAGATGTGCTTTCTGGTCTGACTTGAGATTTAGAGGAAATTGAACTGACTGCATTGGATATTGATGTTGTCGGATTGTTTGATACGTTATTAGCAGTATTGCTAGATGCAATTGTCGGATTGACTGGAGCAGTTGGTTTTATTGAACCATTTACATGTGCTTGTCTAAGAAATTATAAATTTTTAATAATAAATAAAAATTAATTAAAAATGATAAATATAATAATATTAACAATAATAATAATAATAATAAATAATATTAATAAATAAATTAATAATAATAATAAATAATATTAATAATAATAACAATAATAATAATAATAATAATAATAATAATAATAATAATAATAATAATAAATAATATTAATAAATAAATTAATAATAATAATAAATAATATTAATAATAATAACAATAATAATAAATAATATTAATAATAATAATAATAATAATAATAATAATAATAATAATAATAATAATAATAATAATAATAATAATAATAATAATAATAATAATATTAATAATAATAATAAATAATAATTACCGTAGCGATGCATTGCTGCCCTGGCTATCTGTCTCGAGATTTGTTGTTCTGTCTTCTAGAAGGAAATATGTTGCAGTAATATTATCAAAATTTCCTTCTGTTAAAGAATTCTCAATTTCTGCATGAGTGAAACCCATGTTTACCATCAGTTCATATCTGACTGGATCATGATAATTAGGCGGCGGTTCTATATAAGGAGTTAATTGATTTTCTTCAAAACCAATATTCATCCACCGATCTCTCATTACTGCCTAGAAAACAGCATTTTGAAAAGGTTGAAATTCCACATGGTAAATTATAAAGATTTACCTCAAGTGAGTATCTTTTCTGTGGGTTTAAGACTAACATCTTTCTCAATAAAGACTCGCAATCTGTAGACATGTAAAATGGAATTCTGTATTTTCCTTTCAAGACTCTTTCTCTGAGATCTCTCAGATTCTGGCCATCAAACGGCAGGCTTCCACTAACAAGAGTATATAGAATAACTCCCAGTGACCATACATCAACTTCTGGTCCGTCATACTTTTTACCCTATATATGCAATTTCAATTTCCGATAACTCGATTGAAGAATGAATATTAATATTATGAAACCATTTTACTGTGGATATTGGCAGTCATGATCAATAAATGCTCTTACTAACGATGCAGGGAATACAGTGTATGGAATAGGGGAAATAAGACATTTGAAATGTGTCCGCTTCAGATAAAGTACCGGTTGGAATTATCATGGTAACCACAAAACTGAGTCAAATCTTTAACCCGTTGAACGCAGCAATGCCTACATCTTATACGATTCGCACGGCGTTCGGCGGGTTAAATTATGTAGGTCAAGTTGGTTTAAATACCCAGTTTCAAAATCTCAATGATATGGCCTTATTGAAAGTGGAAATTATTTAACATATGAAACATAAGCAATAAAAGGGATAATATGTCCAATCGGGTACAAACATCGGGGGAATAGAAAAATAATTATACAACCATATCAGGCGCAGAGTGGGTCGATTTACAGTATATTATTAATAGATCAAATTGATTTCAACCAATTGAGTCACTAAAGTTACCATATGAATTATCCGTACCATTATTCGGATCTCAATAATTTTGGTTTTGTTTAAAGTGGAAATTATTTAAAATATCATAACTCTATTATAAATGTGTATTGAAATAAGCAATTGAAACGTAAGCAATAAAAAGTCAACCATAAAAACATGGTTTTGAAACTCTATATTTCAATATGCGTTCTCAATGCTATGAAATATTTATTATTACGTAAAATCACTTGTTTTTTTCGTGACCAAACGAAACCCTAAATTATGTGATCATGTTAATGTGATAATAATAATTATATCAATGATTGGTTGAAACTTATATAACTTTAATTTTTAATCCAAAGTTAATGAATAGATAAGAATTTATATTGAAATAAGGAAATAGCACTAGATTTTTAATTAACCCGCTTTCCGTGATCGGATCGATCTGAAAATTTAATAGCATGTAGCCTTATCGACCACGAATCTACTTGCCAAATTTCAGTTCAATCCGAGCACGGAATGTAGGTTAATTTGGCCTCACGTAATTTGCGTTATAAACATAAATTTATCGATTCCTTTGTGGAGTACGCTTTTTGGCTGGATTCTTGTTTTTATCATATCTTTTTCTTTTGTGTGTATTTTCCACATTTAGGACAAGTGTGAGATTTGATTTTTTCTTTGATACTTGGGCAACAGTTATGATAGGGCATGCCAGCAACGCCAAATGCAAGACTTTGAAATAATGATCTATAATTGGAACTGAATCTATGTCAATCATAGGCGAATAACCCAGTAATATTGACGGTGGTAAAAATCGAGACTTGAGCACTTTTTGATTTTTCAAAACTTTTAATAAAATGTAATAAATTGCCTTTGTTATTTGAAAATTTCTTTGTGTTACGTAACAAAATCTTTGACCCCCTCCCCCTGTAACAGATTTCAAGACCCCCTCCCCTTTAAGCGTTACGTAATTTACGAACGTTCCCAAATTCTTTACTATTTCTAATAATTATTGGTGCATTTAATTTTTGATTGTTTTTAAAAAAATTCCATGAGCGGGGCACGAATTTCCCCATTGGTACACTTACGATTTCCATGACAACTTTAAATGAGTCACTAATTCCAATATCAGCCATAGAATGTGTCGGTTTATTGTCAATTATAAATAGATCAAAATTGTTTCAACTGTCACCAAAGTCACCATTTGGATTTACCGATCCGATGTTGAGATTTCAATCACTTCATTGTTATTTTAAATGCAAATTATTCAATAATAAGACTAATTAAAGGTATTTTAATATCATTAATAGATTTCATAACATTATTTAAATGTAAAACTGTGATTTATAATTAGTTTCTAGGATTGAGATGGATAAGAAAAAATATATAGTTCAAAAAAGTTATCGTTTAATATTTATTAAAAATAATCGATATTGATATTTCTAGAGGACATTAATACTTGTGCAAAAAAATCAAATTGTCACCTGGAATAATTCTGGCGCAGCGTATGGGGGACTCCCACAAAACGTATCCAATTTATCACCCGGTTTGAATTCATTTGAAAATCCAAAATCTGCAATTTTAATATTCATTTCTTTGTCCAATAAAAGGTTTTCGGCCTTTAAATCTCTATGGACAATTTTCTTCTGGTGACAGTACTGCACAGCAGATACGATCTGTCTGAATTTCAACCGGGCTTCCTTTTCCTTCATGCGACCATGAGCAACCAAATAGTCAAAAACTTCTCCTATAAACACACTAACAGATAATCGATACATCTTAATAATGGTATTTTTTTGCTTTTTTCTTTTATTGTTAACACATTTATTATAATATTCAATGGCAAGTTATAGCTTAATGGGGCCCCCGTGTACAGTGTTGAATTCCTCGCTGTGTTCTCTTGCTTGTGCAAAAACCAAATGAACGTTCTGTAACTTCTTACTAGGCGCCAAATTTAAATATCGAAATTTTTATAAAAGTTATGAATCGGTAAAATATTGATTTTCCAGACACTGTTGACATTTGGGCCTCAGACAATTGTCCTTTTTTGCCCATAGGATAACGCGCCACTTTTAAAATTTCAATGAATTTTTATTATTTTATAAAAAAACTTTTAATAATAACTAACCAGCTCGTGATTGGATAAATTTCTAACCAATATAAAAGTTACCGACAAACATTTAAATAATAAGTTAAATTAGATTAATACAGAGAAAAAATAAATGACTGCCATTATCCCTTGTAAATTGAAATTAGGTGTTTTATTCTAATAATACGCCTAGGTATTGTGTTTGAATTAACCAAAATATTTTCATTGTTTTGGGAAAAAGCATTTATTCCACGTGTGGTTTTTCATTGACCAATAATATATATATATATATATATATATATATATATATATATATATATATATATATATATATATATATATATATATATATATATATATATATATATATATATATATATATACATAAAATACCCCCAAATCCCCTTTCAACCTTATGTATTAAAAAGGATAAATTATCTCAGAAATATACGTTTTAAATTAGCAATTTATCAAATTTTAATAAAAACAAACACTAGTGCGAGAACTAATTTGAAAAAAATGAGAATTTAGATAAAATGTTAGGGATTGTTATAATAAAATTTTATAATAACACTTGAAAAAATCAATGCTGAAACTTTGTGGTAATTATAAATATTTAAACTATGATCAAAAACAAAAAAAAGATAAGTCATTGTCACAGATTACCAAACAGTTACCTATTTCAAAAGATATCGCTATCAAGCCATTCCTCAATCAACCGCCCACCCCAATCAACCGAATCGCTACCGACGAACGACACAGGTTTTCTTCATAATTCAATCCATAGAAATCATTAATCCGTTCGTCCCAGTTATACAGTGTATTAGTAATCAGCATTTAAGACAATTAATCAATCAAAAAACTAAGAGTGACAGAAACTCATAAACGTTAGAAAATGTGATGTATAATTATAATAAATGGCTATTTTGTTGGAGATAAATTTCTTTTATAATTTATTAAAATCTTTAACTTGATCTATTAAACAGAAATTATTATTTTAAATCGTCATTTATTGAATGTAAAAACTAAAGCGTCAATAAAATGTGTTGTGGGTGGTAGAAATATTTCTCCATTAAAAGTTTCTTAAAAAGTGAATTTCCAAAAATAAAAAACATTTAGGAGAAATTAAAGCGAAAAATAGAAAAATCAATAAACACGAGCATGATTCAGTAAAATTATCAACACAAATTGTCTATCATTAGCTGATTCTACGATATAGAGGAACATGAAATTCGGTAACACCCGACCAATGAGTCAGCAGTGCATATTTTAGTGAGAAATTAATATCCCAATAAAATCAATGAAATTTTTACAATTACACTGACAAAACTTTTGATATATCTTGTTTTTTTAACTTTAAATTTAAGAAGAATGTTGAATTGCAATTTGATGAGAAATAATTAGTCTGGTATAAATGTTACTGGCGTCAAAAGAGTACTAAAGAAAATGGAATTCAATGGAATTTATAAAGCATTGTAAGTTGAACAATAAAAAATTAATGAAGTCATTTCTTTAATTAAATTTTTTTACGAAATTGAGAAAATGACCAAATAAAAAACTGTGTGAAATCAAATTAACAATCAATAACATAAAGAAAATTTGTTATTTATTTCGTTATGATTTCTTCCTGCCATTGAGCAATTTTTATTATCTATTCTTTTAGGGTTACAGATATAGATATTTACATTTAAGAATAATCCTTTTCAAGTGCCTTAAAAACAGTGCTGAAAATTCATTTAAAAAATTAAAAAATATTGATTTATAGTGAGAAAAGTATTGAAGACAAAGGAAACGAAAAATTAAAAAAAACGAAACTGTTAGGAAACTTAATTTCACATTAATTTATATTAACGATAAAAAGACATGCTTAACTTAGTTAAAGATATAATTTAGAATTCACATCAAAGAATGTAGAGTAATTATCAAAATGCTTATCAATAATTTTATGTGGACTGCAAACCTATAAAAATGTGATAATTCAATAAGAATGAAGACAAAAGATTCAAAAATGATTCCTAAAGCCATTATTATTTTTATTGCTAATTTTAGCTTTTGTATTTTTTTGAATTTTATATCCGTCTCATATGTGAAAATAAGCGAATATGAAACATTGCACTTTCTTGGTTTTTTGTCTTTGGAAATATAATTAAGTACAGAAATACAATGAAAATGTATATATATATATATATATATATATATATATATATATATATATATATATATAACGAAAGAAAACATGGACGTCGACATTTAGTTATTAGTATTGAAAGTGTTAATACTGCTTATTTAGTCATACTTTTATATATCCCACTATTGAGTAGGCATTAGGATTGAGTATATTTCACTCGTTGGTCCATTGTGCATTTTATCAGCAAAATAACTAAAAGACTGCGTTTTACGTTCGATGTAGGACGTTATTTTTAGGGTATGTCCTCCTTTTGGATACCATATGCTAACCTTGGCATTAGAAATTGAATATGTGATAAAAAGGAGATAACTGAAAGGAAAAGAAGAATATATCTTTGTTGCTGTTATTAAAAAGACGGATTTCTGATAAATAATATTTAAAACCAGTGTCGCGATAAATTAAATGTATTTAAATCGGAATCAGAAATGAAAATATTAAATTTAACCTTTCTGTGTACATTTTTCAGCATCTTATTGGAATATTAGAGTGATTTAACATATTTATTTATAAATAAATAATGAGTTAAAACAGATATTTTATCAATTATTTAATATAAAAGTAAATTGTAGCGAATATTGATTGGTAGGAACGCATCAAAGTTTGAACATGTCGATTCTAACATTTATATCAGTGATTCTAATCCATTCACGTGTGTAAAGACAACTTTTTCAATGACATAGAAGAAATTATGTGTACTTATAACTTATTAGTTGGTTTGAGAACCTCTGTGCTAAGCATTTCGAACCCTTCCCTATGTATCTATAAATGACTTAAATGGAGTTTCTAATTATTCCAATTAAAGCCAATGTATTTGCATATTTTCATTCTGTATATCAGTAAATTGATATTTTTGTGTACTCCTCTTATGTAATATTGTTCCTTGTCTCTATAACAGTGTTTCCCAACCTTCTTTACACCATGCCACACCTTATTATTTTCTAAAGTCATATAATCAGTATTCAAAAATAACGGTCAATGAAATTGCTGTATGAACGTTGTTATATTTAGTCGTGAATGAGCATATTATATTAAATATATATATATATATATATATATATATATATATATATATATATATATATATATATATATATATATATATATATATATATATATATATATATATATATATATATATAATATATATATATATATATATATATATATATATATATATATATATATATATATATATATATATATATATATATATATATATATATATATATATATATGGAATAGCTGATAATTACTGACGTGTCACACCTCCGTGGCGCGGTGCCCTTGGTCTATAATGTATTGTTTATTAGTTTAATTCTATCATTACTTTATTATAATTGAATTTCACGTGCTTTATTTTTGTATTACATCGCTTGGAATATAAAAGCTTGTACATAATTACCTTAATATAGATTATCTCAATTGTTAACTATTTGTATTATTCTGTTATCAATAGATATGTTTGGGAGGAAATTCCGTAAATTCGAAATCTTAAATGATCCGAAATCATAATAAAAAACAAACTGATAGGATAAGTACTTTATAATGGATAATTAATGCGATAAATTCATGTGAAGGATAGTAGCTTGTCAAGAACGGAATAAGTTCGATAATAACTTTGAATATGATACATATTATATACCAATTAAATAAATAATGCATCCAATCAACATTCAAACATTAAAGATCATCAAATGCAATTAATATATACTTAACAAAAGTATTCAGAGCCTCCCCAAATGACAAAAAAAATCAATAGATTAGTTAAATAAATTATTAATTGATAAATTTACCCCAACCGCGTTTGTGGCAAATAAGCCAAACTGCTCATAATTGCCATAATAAATTATGCAATCAACATTTATCTAGACTTGTTCAACACAGAGAAATGATAAATAATAAAGATTAACGTCAAAATTTTGAATGTAAAATTCAACAAATTAGAATCAATTAATTCCTAGCTCAAAGAAAATCCGTGTTGAATTACAGAAAACTCTATTTCAATGGCCAATTATGCAACGGAGTGAGCGAGAAACATCGAGATTAGCAAGTAAACAATCAATAGAATGCAAACTATAAAATTTATTAGGTGTAATGTTACTTCCGGTAATGCGGGGTCCCGTAATATTTTGGCGATAGTTTAATTAATTCGAAATTTTTCTTTTAAGATTACTTATAAAAAATTAATTTAAGATTTGTTTTAAAAAATTCTAATTAATAACAATCTAATAATAAATTTCCTTACCTCCACTTGCATATTCCATGACCAAATATAGGATTTTATCATTTTCAATAATTTCAAACAACTTTACAATATTTGGATGGTTAAGACATTTCATTATTTTAACTTCACGATTGAGCTAGATAATTTATAACTGAATTAGTTCAGCAAAAATTTCAGAAAACACTAACTTTTTGTTTACTGGAAGGATTTAAGTGACTTTTGTCGATAATTTTTATGGCAACCTATGGTTCATTTACAATAATAAATGATGAAAATAATAATTAATTATACCTCTTTTTGTGTAATCACATGCTTGGCTAATTTAACTTTCGCAAAGTTTCCTTTGCCAATTGTTCTGATGAATTTATACTTCCCAACATTTGGTTGTTCATGTCTGCTTGTTTGTGTTTTACCATCTATATTATCCATACTAGAATCATTCGCTCCAGTATGTGGTGTTTTTTCATTATTATTTTCTATTACATGAGCTAAATTTTCTTGAAGAGGTGGCAAACCATGATTGTTGGACATATTAAAAATAAATTCCCAATAATATTATTAAAACTAAAATTAAGGATAAATATAGATCTTAAAGAAGAAAAATTAAAAATAATTTTAAATTTAATTCAAAACATATGTGTTTACACCAGTAGACATATTTGTTTACATAAATTCATTGTTTATATCATGTCACAAATAAAAATCATAAAACTTTAAATTATTTCCAATAAATTTTTCTTTTTATTTAACATATTTAAAAAATTAATTTATCTATTAAGTAAAATATATTAAAAAAAAGTCAAACTAATTATGTATTTAAATTTTAAATTTCTGAAAAGCAAAATCTAGAAATTTAGAAGTAATTAAAGAAAAGAATTAACTCAATAAATTATTATTTTTATTCAATTAAATTTCCTGAAATATATTACTATAAAATCACAAAATCTTCAAATTGGAGAATATGAAAAAATAAGTTTATAAATCAAAACGAAACTACTATTATTATTGCACTAAAAACCAGTCATGATTTTAGTTGTTTTAATATGTTGAAAATACATGCCACCTTGTACATTATCAATTTAGATAGATCCAGCACTGATTGATCAATTTAGATGGGTCTATCTAAACAGATTTCGTCTTTATGTAGCGCAATTCAGGACCTCGACAATTATGATAGATCGTCTGAATTGCAACTTTGAAACATATATAATCATTTTTTCAGCTTAAGTACATAGCCTCATATTCATTCTCTTTTTATAGGTTTTCTAGTGATTTCTCACACAGACTGTTATGATATAACTTTAAAAGATCTCGTTATAATTCAATAAGGAAATTTGTGCGCAATTGTGTATCAATGTATTTTTAAAATATTGATGCTTGATGTTTATTAGCCGAGTGAATATTTATAACAATGAAGAACATGGTTCTTATTTGGGTAATGCATAAGCATTAAATTCTCAAATTTCAAAACAGGTAGGAAGAAATTTTCCTAACTTAGATGGAAATCATTCAAAAAATGACGGACCCGAGTAAAATTAGCATAAGGAAGTTTTTGGCTAAGCTCACAACCATACAGATTATTAATATCTACAGGAATACCTCGAACAGTACGGTTAATCGGTTCTGAAATTTAGCTGCACTATTTGAAACGGAACTATTCGAGGCATTCTGTCGCTAATAAATTTACGGCTTAGTACCCCTATTAAGAAATTTAAAAATCGTGATTATAATCTAGTAAATAAAAAATATTTTGTTATGTATTTTTATTTTTCTGATATTCAATAGCAAAACGAGCATATTTAACACAGTTGTACATTTAAATATATATTTATTGAAATTTATAAGCCGGCAATACCAATTCATTGCAACTAAATCAAAAAAAGAATTTATTTCATTTTAAAAATATTAAAAATAGCTGATGAAAAACAAGTAAATAAAATTAAATAAACACAACAATTTAGTTTAAAAAAGATCAACTAAAGCAATCCACTTAAATTCTAATGTTTAGATTCATTTTTTATTGTTAAAAAATTTCAATAACGATGCCTGAACTTTTTTTGGTCGTTTCAAACAAATTATTAAACACGTGCCGTATGATTTTATAATAACGAATAAATTCTAAAAAATTAATTTAAAAAAACTTTTTTAAATTTCGAAAATTTTATTTAATCATTTTAAAAACAATCATATTTTGAAAATTTCAAAACCGTACTGATCGAAACCGTACTATGCGAGGTATTCCTGTATATACGGTAGCTAAGTATTCTCTGAAGCAGCAGCATATTGCTTGTTAACAAATGTTAACACAACTCGTATTTCTCTACCATAGGAATTAAACATTTCCATACCCTGTTGAAGTTTTATAGGTTCATGTATATAAAGAAATCACAATTAGAACATTCAATTCTTCCAATTGATATATAGAATACTTTTGTCTATCGTCACCAAACTGGACACTTAGGCCTTTGTTGTCTTTTTCTTTACTCTTCATTATATTTTTACCAGAAAAACATTTAGGTCACTTATCTCTTACCAAATCTTGAACCCGTTTATGAATACTTTCATGAATATTTTCATCTTTTCAATATTATTCCCAGCTGTTCCTTGATTTTCTTTCTCGTTTTAATACCCTTGTATACTAATACCCCAACTTTCTCCAGTGTCTCTTTTATCTCCAAATGATTTCGTTTCATCGAGAATTTGCGTATTGAACATCTTTATAACTTTGTGACTGTTGGTCTCTTTTCTATCTCGCAAGCTTGATATACACTTTTGTCCAATATTTTTTTCTTCAGGTCAACCTTGAAAACCTTTTGGACCTTTTTCTCCTTTAGCAAGAATTTCTGAATCATCTACTAAGTCCATATATGTTGACACACAAATTGTTTCAGTTACATTCGGGTTTTCATCTGCAAAGATTTTCGTATTCATTTTCGCCATTAATAATGCTAGAAACATTGACGCATTTAACCAAAAACTCAACCGGTAGAACTCATACTTGATTAATTTTCCATCTTTCTCCCATCTTTTCCACCTTTCTCCTAATCTTTTCGATCTTTCCGATCTTCCCAATTTCCTCCATCTTTCTTCTCTGGTGTAATTCTTACCTGTAAGTACATCTTCAATCTTTAAAACCGCACCAAAATATTGAATATGTCATTTTGCACCTTTGGTTTATTTTCTGTAATGTCATTTAGCCATGTTCCATTGGTTTTTGCTGCTGCGTCAAACACAATTCACACATTTGTGGTGTCCTTGTCATTCCTGATTACAAGGAAATTGGTAAAATTCATTAGTCCTCAATTTTCTCAGATCCTTCTTGGCAACCTTTTGCCGATAGTCTTCAATAATAATCCCTTTATTGTCCAACTTGGGGCCCAATTAACGACGCAAATCGAGGTTTTAGTGTAATAATAATTATTGTTATGTAGTGCAGCATTATCAATAAAATCAATCAATATATTGGGGTGGGGTAATAATTTGTACCGCTTGACCATTTTTTCTATTTCATCTTTATAAACTTGCAGTGAGTCCTGTGCATTAATTTAGTTAAAAAGCTTGTTCCAAAATTTTATTAATCTGTACCTCGTCTATCGCTTGTTCGACAAACTTTCTTCGAGCTCCTTCCATTTGTGTTGCTTCTTCCTTTCAAATTCATTAGCAGATGTATCGTTGATATCCTTTGTATGCTATAATCATTCAAAGTACAACCAATTTTCAATTGTTTTCCGGCGAAACTTAGTCGTGGAATTCCTTCTTTATTTGCGATTTCTCATTTGATTCTACTTTTAAAGAGATAGTTATAATGAATACTTGAAAAGAATGATGAGATCCATAGCAACAATCTTTCAAATCAATCTGAAAGCTGGGTACCAAAAGCCCCTTTCTTTACATTTAGGTATGTTAAACCTTTATCCACATCCAAAATCATCTTACTTTGGGTTATTATCCGTATAATATTTTCAAACTGCTCAATGATTCTGACAACATCACAACCATCGTTAATATTATATGTTGCAGCACCCCTTTTTCTCAAACTTTTCAACGAAGTTAAACATTCACATAAATCCTTAAATCTTTCATCCATAAAATTTTCAAAATTAGGAAACCCCCAGACGAAATAACTTTAAAAATCATGATGGGAAGGATGACCAAAACTGATTTTAAGTACAACAAACATTTATTACATGGGTGTTTAACTTTTTACGGCACTTGGGCTGCATGTTAATTTTTTTTGAAGGCAGGCGGGCCACATAAAAAGTCAACCACACTTAAAAATTTGGTTTCATTATGAAAATGAAAATACATTGTATACAATATATTGGCAATATGCAAAAAGTTGAGCATTAGGAAAAAATAATCGCCAAAAAAATTATATATATATATATATATATATATATAAATGGGCTTATGTAAATGTATATATATGAGTAGTACTTATGTAAAATATTTTTTTAATTTTGACATT
Source organism: Schmidtea polychroa (assembly GCA_959609185.1). Taxonomy (NCBI): domain Eukaryota; kingdom Metazoa; phylum Platyhelminthes; order Tricladida; family Dugesiidae; genus Schmidtea; species Schmidtea polychroa. Next base: position 106,271 of record CAUHTR010000491.1, on the reverse strand, counting down.
TTTTAAATAAGAAAACAAAAAGTCGTTTATATAAGATATTTTAGAAAAAATGAACGTCATTTGATAGATTTTACATATAACATTCAGATCTGCTCCTGAATCAAACATGACTTTCACCTGTCGATTCCCAATTTTACATTCTGTAACTGGTTTATTTCGGGCCTTCTCAGGTTTGTTAACAGAAATCAGTGTTTGTTCGTACTTCCTCAGCTGTTTTTTTGGATTTTTACCTTCACCATTGATACAGTTAACATATTTCTCTTCCAATGTTGGTTTTGTAGCAAGACCTCTTATCAACTTTGCTCACTCCAACTATCCTTTGTCATTGCGGCACAGTTATTTTCCTGTTCTTCCGAATCTACTGTATCTGTAATTTCAGTTCTTATATCCTCCTTGCATTCTTCTTGAGATACCTAAACTTGTTCCTTTTATCGCAGAATCTCGCTTGGTGCGCTCCACCACACTCGAAACATTCCTTTCACTCTTTGCACCGTTCCTATTACCTCGGCAATTTGCTGAAATGTGACCTTTCTTACCGCACTGGTAACAAGTTCATTCTTCTTTTGGTTTTATCCACTCTTGTTTCTTACAGAATCGGGCCATGTGACCTGGTTCATTACACTTACGATCCGCCATTCTTGTAAGAGTCACATCGTTTCCAGGCAGTATTCCTTGCACCTTCAAACTTTCTATAATTTGCATCAATCTTTGTATTTCTTTCTTTAATGCGACTAATATTCTTTGATCCGAGGAATTGAACTTCCTGAGCTGATGTCCTTCTTCCATTGTTGTCATATCTTTGTCTTACGCCTTTATTTCTTCCACAGTTTCTTCTAATGTTTTTGGCTGTCTAATTCTCAAGGCCGTTGAAATGCAAATTATGCCGTAATACTTCGATAAAAGCTTGAGCCATCATTCTTTCCTTGTCTCCGTCGTACGCCATACATTGTAATCGTATTCTTCTGGCAAAATCAACGGTACTTTCGTTTCTTTCTTGTATTGTATCATTTAATATGTCGACTATAACCGACGTTTTCGACTTCTTTTCACTCAGTAATTTCGTAATCTTATCGGTGTACCACTCTATTGACTTTTCTGCATCTTTCTCTGCCATGCAATCTACTTCCTTTATTACATCTTCTTTAAAGTATTTTAGGAAAACCTTGTTTTCTTTGTTTGCTGTTACTAAATTATGTTCCCCAAACTGCTTTACAAAATCTTGTACTTTCTTCAAATGTTCTTCAATCTTTTTGTAACTGTATCTTTTGAAGAATTTCAACTTTGAGAGCCTTTCATTAAATAGAAATTCTTGTAAGTATTCTTTTTTTGCTCGTGACGCCATGTTATATATCAAGGGTGGGCACGCATGAGTTCAATGAGAGACATTTTCCGAAAATTTATTTTTTAAAGAGCCACCATAGTGAACTACATATTTTTTTTTTATTTCATTAATTTGATTAAAAAAGACTTAAACGCTATTAAAAACAATTATTTCAAAATTTAAGTAACAAACATAAAATATAATAAAAATCCATTAATAAAAAGTAATAAAATTTCTTGAATTAACGAAGACTTTTGGTCAAATCTTTGAAATTTGGTGTATACTTTGTTAAAGCTGTTCGCAGCAATTCTGTAAGATGCTGATTGGTCAACTGTGAACGATATTTCGACTTCACGAACTTCATTGTGGAGTACAAAGATTCACAACAATATGTTGTACCAAAAATTGAAATTAGACGGCAAGCAGCTTGTTTTAAGTGTGGATATTTTGCCTCTGGTACGAGTTTCCAAAATTCAATTATAGAAGTAACTTTATGGTGCATTTGCAAAGCCTGGTCCTCTTTCATATCTAATAACTCCAATTCCCCAACCGCTTTTTTAACAAGTATTACTTCAGAAATTGGAAATCCATCTTCAATAATATCACAAATAAATGGGTTCACAAAAAATGCAAATGTAGATTTAAACTTTTCAAATCTTCAAACCTACATTTGAAATCCGCTTGCAATTCTTCCAATTTTTCACTGTATTCGTTTACTTTTTCTTCTGTGATATCAATTTTATTAGCTTTTATTCGTGGAAAATGATTAAATATTTTCGACCTAAGATCGTTCACAAAAAGCCGAAGTTTAGCTTCAAAACTAAATAACGTTTGTGACAAATCAATAATTATCTTTTCTTTTCCTTGTAAAGCCAAATTTAATATTTGCAAATGTTCCATAATGTCTGTAAGGAACATTAAGTCAGAAAGCCAAGTTTCATTTTCTAATTCTGGGTATGCTATTCCTTTTTCTTTGGTAAATATTATGATAGGATTTAGGAGTTCCACAAAACGGTACAAAACATTGTAAGTTGACAGCCATCTAACAATACACCATAAGGAGACATCATTGGGCAATTCATCTGTTTCATCATTTAATCTTAATTCTTCTAAAAAGTTTTTAAATTGACGATGTGTTTTGGCATTTGTTCTAATTAAATTCACAATCTTCAAAACAATCTTCCACACATTTTCGTATTTAAAGTACTTCGCTATGAGATGCTCGCGATGAATTATGCATTGAAGAGATAAGAAATGAGGAATATTTGGATCTCTGTTTAAAAGACCAATGAGACCTTGATTTTTCCCCATCATTGCAGGCGCTCCGTCTGTCGCATCACTTACAAGTTTATCACGCGCCAATTCAAACTTGTCCATCACTACATCAAGCGCAGTTTTGACATCGATACCGCGAGTTGTTTCTTTAAGAGCTACTAGGTCTAAAATTTCTTCCTTTACTTTTACGTCAGAAGATACAAAGCGGACAAAAACGGATAATTGTGGAACATCCTGAATGTCAGTAGACTCGTCGAGAGCTAAACTGAATGCTGTACAATTTTTTTAAATCACACATCAAATTATTTTCAACATTTTCGCTAATTTGGCCAATTCGACGCGCAGTTGTACGACGTGACATAGGAATACGTGAGATCAATTTATGTAGTTTTGAGTTATCCGGATCCAAAACTTTAATCACTTCTTCCAAGTTTCTCTTAATAAATTCACCTTCTCCATATGTACGTTTAGCACGAGCTATATTCCAAGCTATCAAAAAACTAGCTTCGTTGGTACTGTCATCTTCTCGACTAAAAGAAGACATTAGCCCTTGTTGGTTTTGAAGCCCTGATTGCAATGACTTAAGTTTTTCTGTTCGCAATTTTGAATTGAGTGGATATTGAATTGATAAGTGTGGATGACTTACTTCATAGTGTCGACGTAAATTGGTTACTTTGTAGTTGGAAATTGTAACTTTACAAATAAGACACAACGATTTACCATTATTGTCAATAAAAAAAAACTTTTCTGTCCATTCTTCTTGAAAAGTTCTATTTTCTTGTTTGTATTTTCGTTTTTTGATGTTTTCTGAGGTCATTGTAATAATAAATTCGAATAACTTATATTACTGAAATTTAAACAAAATAATAAAAAGACATAAATTTAATTTTAATTAATTTAAAATTTTAAAATGCTTCATAAAAAATCTTCTTACCAAATTTTTCAAAAAACACGAATAGAAAACTATACTAAAATATACAAACGACCGCAATATTGTACAAACAAAAATACTAACTAATCAAAATTCACTAAATTTCACTAAATTTATTTTCATTGCTTCTCTCTCGTTGTTATAACAAAGCGCCGCCTACTACAAAATAATTTTAAAAAGCAGTAAAATGTGAAAAACAATGTTTCGTTAATTTTTAACATTTATGAAAATACAATTGCAACAAAAAATTTTTTTTTAAAAATTCAGTTGAAAAAATTTCAAAATAAAAAAATCGAATTCAATTTTCAAATTCAATTATCAAAAATTCAATTATCAATGAGCCGCAGTTTACTCAACGAAGAGCCGCATTTGCCCACCGTTGTTATATATCTATAAAATTATGTTTATTTTAAATTCTTTACAAAAAAAAACTTTTAAATTACAATATATGAATTAAATATTAATTTAATCCATATACACCCGTTTGCACTGAATAAACGCATCTATAATATGGGTTGGTATGTACAACCAATTATAGATGCGTCATTATTTCTGATGAAATTTTTTGAAATGCATGTGGTTAATTTAACTACTCATCTACATGCATTCAGTTTAACTACTTATTTTATTAGCTATTTTATTTAGCTATTTTAACTATTTTGTATTTAGCCAATTTAGAAAGTAATTTTTTTTATTTAAAGTAAACTTTAAGGCGTGAATATTGATCCATATAGATATGAGATCATTATTCAAGCTTTTAAATAATACTTTTTATCAACATTTTTTATTATAAATTATTTTTAATTAATTTTTCAGGAGTTTTAGATGTTATTATTTGGAATTATTTCAATATAATGTGAGTTTTATTATTATTTTATTAAATAATTAAGTAAGAAATACAATTTATTAATCGCCAAAAATATCAATTTTTTTACAACATTTAGGGAAAAAACAGTAGATGTGTTGAAAATAGTTTTTTAAATTTTTATATTCGTCTTTTTTCAGCTCACTTTCTAGGGCCTCATTAACTAAATCAAATTTTCTTTCGAATGTCATTGTACTGAAGCCAGTTGCTCTTAATATTGTCTTCCTTATGCTACATTTTACCTTGCTGAAGACGCTTTCAATGGGATTGAGGAATGGGCTGTAAGGTGGCAGATGTTCTATAAAATTATTTTGTGATAATGCTCCTCCGTTAATTGAAAAATTATCGTGAATGATATGGTATCCGGTATCATTCAGTTTAAAACTTAATTCATTTATAAAAAGTTGGTAGGTATCCTTTTTGTAGGATCCTACAATTAATTTTTGATGTATTGGCCCTTTGACACCAATAGCTAGAACCAGTGACATATTTGGCCATGGGTTGCTTGCCACTGTTGCGTAAATACGCTCACCTTTCTTCTTTCTTCCTAATGTTTGGCTTGTCCAAGTGTTGAAGCTACATTCATCAATGTATATCAATTTGCTGTTGAGCTAGCCATCTTCTTGGATCATGTAATTGCACATTTCTTGAAGTGATGCATTGAAGTTTTCCTCCACATAATCTAATAATTGATTTCCCTGTATTTCAGAAATTTTTTGATTGCTGCCACCTCGTCTTCCTGTGAATATTTCTCCAAGTTTTTTATATTTATAAATTATATTTTTGATTGATTCTTTGCGAATTCTCACCCGAAATTATAAAATTCTTCCCAATTTTCCATTGCATTGACTAACCGGATTTTGTCAAGTTCTGAAATTCTATAGAAATATTAATTTTTAAATTTAGGTTAATAAAATTTACGATTTTCTAGTTTTTTCCCAACATCGTACGGCAAAGTTGAGATTTCAGGGCAATGTGAAATACTAAAAAACTATTAAATTTATTAAAAATTTAAGATAAATCTTACGAAATAATGTCTTTATTATCTATGGAACTCAAAGTTGAGTTTTCGAAATTTTCGTTATAAATTTTTTCATTCATTTTTTTGTTGAGGTCCGCAAATTAAAATAAATTGAAATGAAATTTAGGTTAATAATTTAAATAAAAAGTAAGTGAAGAAAAAAGACAAATAAAAGCGGGATCATGCACAGAATCGATAGTAAAGGAAAGTGTGATGGAAGCAGTATAATAAAATGCCAAAAGCAATTACGAAAGGCAAGAATCCGGAAATCCGAGAAAAATCAATAAATGGTAAAATCATCGAAATCGAATGGGGAAAACGGGACAGGTATAGAATAGCTAATGGTCAACAAGATGATGTTTAGGGATTTATCAGAAAATGGTTAGGAAGGGTCGAAAAGCATTCAAATGTATGAAAACAGAAAACGTTAATTAATTAATTAATTGGCTAATGGAAAACCCGAGCTAATGGGAAACCCGAGCCAATGGAGAACCCGAGAGATGAAGGAAACCCAAGCTGGGTAAACAAGAAGAAAAGCAAACAGAAGGAAGATTTGGGCCCATTAGTTTGACACAATGATTAATTGGAAAAGAGCAAGGAGAAGATAGTGCGTGTAGAAAGGCCGGAAGGGCCATTAATTATCTTGGTTCGTTGGACCATTATGGGTGACAACCGAAGCAGATACGTAGAAGCAAATGTCAAGTGAAAGATTGGCTCGGCAATAACCATTTGTCATCCCGATTTCGAGGAGTATATAAGGAAAGGGAAAATCAGAGCAAAGCGGCATTTTGCCTCAGCTAGGGTTAGAAGAAACCGAGTAAGGAATAGGTAAAACGAATTAAGGAGAGTAGGGAAAAGAAGATATAGAATAGGAATACGAAAAGGTGGAAAAGAATCAAATCAAACAGAAAAGAGGAAAACGTGGATCAAGAGAATCTAAAGAAATAAAAGGTGAATATTATCTATTTACAAAGCATCAACGCCGAGCGGAGAATCGGTCAAACGTAACTTTGATTATTGATTGTAAAGTGGTGAGAAAAGATTGTGAATTTTGTTATTTCAATATACGTTGGGTCGTTATTGTTTTGATTTAAAGGACACGAGGAGTCAGAGGGAACCGACTTAAAGTAATCTAAAACCCAACATTTTTATTCATTGTATTTATTCATTGCAACGAATATATATATATATATATATATATATATATATATATATATATATATATATATATATATATATATATATATATATATATATATATATATATATATCAAGGGTGGGCACGAATGAAGTCCTCGAGAGCCACACAGCTCATCAAAGAGCCGCACTTGTCTACACCTGGTTTATAGTTTATCAAAACTAACATGATAAAGTCTATTTTTAAGTGACTTTGTAATTCTTTCTTTATAATTTGATAATCAATATTTTATTTTAAACTTTTGATGTTAAAATGATTTGAAAATTGTTTTGTGTTTAAAGATGTGCAAAAACTCTTGTAAATATAACATTTCCCTTAAAACCAGAGGTAAATATTTCTTATATTTTAAATCTCATAATTTTTAACATTTATGAAAATACAATTGCAACAAAAAATTTTTTTTAAAAATTCAGTTGAAAAAATTTCAAAATAAAAAAATCGAATTCAATTTTCAAATTCAATTATCAAAAATTCAATTATCAATGAGCCGCAGTTTACTCAACGAAGAGCCGCATGCGGCTCTAAGAGCCGCATTTGCCCACCGTTGATATTTATATATATATATATATATATTAGGGTGGGTCGAATGTTAATAAATTTTGAGTTCAAGAAAGGAAACATGGTTAAAAAGTTGTATTTTGGTATAGAAAAATCGAATCAAACCATTTTACTTAGATTTATGGACATTTACTGCTCCCAACTTTTCTCCGAAAATGCAGTTCAACATTAGTGTGAAAACAATGTAATTTGGCTAGTGTCGGAATGTGTTTTGCGCCTTTGTTCATATTTAGATGTAGCTTTCTTAAGAGCTTATAAGTATATTATTTACTCTCTTGGGCTGAGATAGTATATTCTGTGTCCTCATCCCGCATTGAAATATATCCTGACAACGTCAGTGATTAGAAAGGGCCAAATTTGAATTATCCTTTTCAAAGACAAAAATCAACTTTCGAAATTATTTTTTATTAAAAACATCCAGCCAAAAGTTTAGAAATGTATTAGCGAGGGCATAAAAAGAAGTCACATGAAATCAGCTTTGCTTTGCACCTTGGGCAATTCCTTCCTTGATTTTTTACACAGTAGTACCATACCATGTCTGGACTTGTGACCAAACACTTTGCAACTGGCAGAAGAAACATCTTTGATGGCTCTTTCAACGGCTTGAGAATGACAGGGAAATTGTTCTAATGTAATTTTCTTATTCATCTTCAATTCATGATCCAATATATGAGATAAAAGAGGGGGAGGCGTCAAATTACATTTTGTCCAGTCAATCATGTCAACATATGATGTAGCAGACGACTGAAGAAAGACAGTATTCTTGTCCATAGTGCGAATCACTTCGGAAGGGAGAAAATTTTGTCTTGCAGTTATGATTTTTTCTGTTGCAAACTTTCTGATTTCTTCATCATCATCACCAACAGCAGCTAGGAGTATATTTTCTGGATGTGAGAAGTAATTGTTGTTCTGAATGACAGGAAAGATGATTTCTTGGTCTGATGGATCCAAATCCTGCAGAAGTTGGAGCATATAAAAAATATTTCTTGCACCATCTTGGCATGACGAGTGAGTCTTTATATAAAACCATGACGGTCCATAGAAATTGACAACAGTTGGGATCTTTGCCTTCATATAAATTTCCTTCACCTTATTTGCGAGAAGAGTTGCTTGTTCGTTAAAGCCAGTATGAAATTGCGTACATTTCTCATTGTAACAGTAATCACGAAACACATCTTCACAAGTAGGTAATTGGTTTCTGGGTAGTTCACAAGTTTGACCAAACAGACAATGACGTGATTTACTTCTTGTTTTGCGAAATTGCTTATTTCTCTGTCCCTTCATAACTGCTCTTCTGTACTCAGCTCTGGCAAAATAAAAGTGAATCATCAAGTTAACTTTTTTAATTAGGTCCAGCAAACACTTGACATCCAATCGAAACAAATTAAATTATCTGAGTTTAGACTGACTAGTAGTATCTATGTGGATTATGTGTTGACTGTAGTGTGTGTGTTAGTATTGTTCAGAAGAAATTGTCTTTGTGAGTGCTTGTGTGAAGGTGCTTCCGTGAATTAACCTCTCTATACATGCACGCGTTAGCTTGGACTTGTGAATAGAGCATGTCAAAAATGGTCTTTCTGCAAGCGTGTGACTGCTTGCAGGATGAATTTACAAAGGCACGTGTGCGAGCATTTTTACTGGGATAGTACTAATATATACAAACAAAAGTTGGGACCTGTAAACCCTTTTAAACAGCAGTCTTTTGCAGGGATATTTCATTTTCTAGCATAAGCACAACTTTTTAGGCATGTTTGGAGAAAAAAAAATTTTTCGACCCACCCTAATATATATATACAAAATTCATTTCATTTAGTAAAACATAAGTGCTTGCAATAATGACATTAGAAGTATCAAAATGGTTAAATGATTTGCATAATAACAATGAATGAAGTGAAACTTAAGTTTGTTTTCAATGTAGGATTTACTATTAAGATAAATAAGCTAAAACTTGGGGTCTCCAAATCGTAAGAAGAAAATTGAACGGACAAAAATTTCTATGCTAGTCGGTTAAAAAAGCAGCCGAAGTTGCCGAAATAGTTGCCAGTTTTCATAGCTTATTTACTTTTATAATTGTTTGAAAGCGATAAGGAAATTTAGTTCATTTTCAACGAATACAATATTTATGTAAAACATAATTTTATGTTTTTATTTTTATATTATATTTCGTTTAATTAATATTGTTTGGTATTTTGTGCAAGTGTTCTTGTTGAAATTAAGTAAACAACCAAACACAAAATCTTTATTCGCAACTAATACAATCACACTTTGATAACACTCTTTATTGACACAATCACACTTTAAACTTTTCTTTTGCTCTGCACTTTTCAATACCAATGTAAATCTTGAGCAGGGATTAATCTTTCAACGGGAGATGTCCCTTTCTGGTACGCTCGATTCAAAAATATTCAGTTATCACTAAGTTCAAAGTTTTCTTTGTTCACTCTCACTAAATTGTTCGTTTACTTTCTTTCGACCTACTGGCAATTCTGTTTACTTGCCGATCGCTTTTATATCCATCTCGTAACTTGGTTTTACTGTGTTAAATTATTTTGAATCCAATTTCACCCGGGCTTCCTCTTGTCGCTCTAATTGCTTTGAGGAATTTGCTCGTCTCCTTCGACAGCTTGCCCCAATTTAATTATTCATCGGCTAATTTAATTGCCTCTACTAATCTGATTGACCATTCAGGTTCTCTCACATCGCTCGGGTTTTCCATTATATCGGGTTTCCCATTAGCTCGAGTTCTCCATTAGCTAATTAATTTTTAATTAATTTTAGTTTTTTATAATTAATTTCTTCTATGGACCCACCATTGATTTTATTTTATTATATTTGAACTCGTCTCATTGTTCGGCATCCGCCCATACCAATTTCCCCAGAATTTAGCTGCAAATCTAACCCTATGTGTCCTTGATCAGAATAATAACTCAGCACAATAAAATATTACTACAAATAACTCTCATTTAAATTTTCACTGATACAAATTATTTTATGTTTAACAATAGTGGCAGATGAACCTTAGATAAACCACTTAAGAAATAAAATAAATTGATAAAACCTTTCTTTTTTCTGTTTTTAATTTCGTTTCTCGCTTAATCCTGTTGTTTTTCTTTTATAGGACTCTCTCTTCTCGTCATTCAAATAAACTAAAATAATGGCCCATGAGGACCTGGAAAAGTTTGAGGTAATTTGATTTATTTGGGTTTTAAGTTTGACAAACTGTCATTTTGCTTGTCAAGCTTTGGGATTGCGTTACCAGCTAAATTTATTTGTTTTTCTTAATTAATTAGATTTTATTTTTTAAGAAACTTTGTCTATGGACCCCAAGTCGCTTTTTTATTGCTATATTTGTAGTTGTCTCATAATTTGCTACTCATTTTTGCCTGTTTCCTCCGAAAAATACTAATTTTCCATTTGTCTCAATTTTTAATTAATTGTTTACCACATTTTTATGTTGTATTAAATTTTGGATTTTAATTCCGTAACCTTAATACATATCACATGCAAAATTCCTGTTTAAATTCATATCTGTTGGCAGCTTCCGAAATATTTATGCAGATGTAATTTCAAAACTGCATATTCATTCAAAAAAATGTTGATCAAGATAGACATAAAACCAAGATCAACAAGTGGCTAATTATATTTAATACACCGATGGGCACTGCTAAACACTTTGGCTACAGGAGAAGCCAGTATAGAGATACACCTTTGCCGATCAAAGATCATATCATGTGGATAACAAAAATGCCGCAAATAAATGATTAGCTTCATACTCAAATGCACAACTGAACTTTTTAATTTTATTACTGAATTTCATATTTTTACTTGTTATTAATTCTCATTTTTACTCATAATGCATTCATTGCCCTATATTAATTTTAACCATTTATGTAAATGATGCCAATAGCGCCTGCTTCTAATATAGGATTTACAAGGGTTGTGAAAGATTCCCAATAAAAAATTTCATTTCAGTGGGAAAATTAGTAGCTCAACTAATCCGGGATATCACTACGCCGATAACAGAAAAGAAAAACAACATCAAATGGAAACAAGGAATTCTAGCATATACAAAAACTATTAGGATAATCAATATATATTTCTCTTAATGTTCGATCAAATCTCTCGACATGTGCCCTTAGTATTGAGAATTTACTGAGTAATGATTTATTTTGAGACGATCCAGGATTTGCTTAACTTTACAATTAAAAAAACCAAATACAGAAATGTGACATGGAAAATGATAGATTTAACGCTTCCATTTAGCAACAACTGAACACAAATTCTCCACTTTTACGGTTGCTTTCCTTTAGCTGTCTGTTGAGATTATCTAAATATAATACATTTTATTTATGATAGTCTTTTTCCACCTATACATATATTCCGGTTTAAATCAAGTCACTTCCATTTAAAGATAACTTAACACATTCTCTTCACTTTTTGCGGTTGCTTTCCTTTATCTGCTGTTGAGGTTATCTAAAAATGGAATAAATCAAGCTCAAAAATAATCCTTTTTTCAAAGTTTCGAATTAAACATTCTTTTAATTTTTTTTATCCAGACACAATAATCACAAAATCAAAAACACATTTCCAAAAGTTCTTCACCAACCAAATTCAAACGATCGAATATAATCAATATATTTATAAAAATAACAATAGTAGATGTATTTACTGGTTCATAGAAAGTACTAAGACTTCAAATGACAACATTACAATCAATTGAGGATCAAGGGTAGCATTTATTATTTATCTCATGACAATCTGTGACAGTAGCACGTGAAAATTGTTTTTGTGGTCAACATTCTGACAATATATTTTATCATTTCTAAAGCAAAAGATCATTAACGCGCCAATGCTGTGATCAATTCTGTACACATTTCGAAAAATTCCATTGTTAAATGTCTGGTTGGACTAGTTGGAGGATGCGCTGAAACGTCGGATTGTGAAAATGGAGAAGCTAATAATAATAATAATAATAATAATAATAATAATAATAATAATAATAATAATAATAATAATAATAATAATAATAATAATAATATATGAACAAGATAAACAAATGTGAAAGAATAAGTTCTTACTGCAAATGTTTAATAATTCGTGATTTTCGAGTCAAACAAGAAATTTAGCTGATGAATATTTACTCTGATTAATAATTGTTTTTCAAAATAGAAATATTTTATACAAAGTATACCAGAATTACTGAAACAGGGCCAATAATTGTACTCTATACGCTGCCAATGTGATTATTATAAAATGATGATTTCGTGGTAGGAACATTAATTAAATGTTAAAATAAGCCCTTTGCAGCAAATTATATATTGAATAAATGAAATTTTTATCGATTATAAAAATAATCCTTATCAATTAATATCATATTTCATTTTATTCAATATATACTTTGCAGCAAAAGGCTTATATTATCATTTATTTGTTTATTAGTAATAATAGTAAAAATAATATTTAATAATAGAAAAAAAAATAATAATAAAAAATAATAATAGCATATAAAGTACAATAATAAATCCGATAAAGATCACCCGAGAATGATTACAAAAAATCAATTAACAAGTCAACTAGAGAATAAATAAATATTGATTATTGGAATTCGATCATGTGCTAGTTAAACAAATAAATTATTCGAGCACCGTGCGAATTTAGCGCACACTTTCAATTCGAAATTCCAATTCAAATGAATTATTTATTTATCAATGTCCGATTGTTTATTCTCGAGACAAATATAAAGTCCAATTAATTAAAAGTGTAAACTAAAATTTTGAATGAAAGAAATAAATATTTTCTCACACCGGCTGATTTATCACAGCAAAACTATTTCCTTTCTACATTTTCCAGTCCATTGATTATTTGAGATGATATACATAAATAAATGTGAAATATCAATTTAATACGCAGACAATTATGTAAAACTGATGTTGAAAAATGTTAAATGAAAAAAGGATAACTGTTGAATAAAAACTGCAATCAATAAAATAAAAAAAACAAACTTACAACCGCTCTGTTCAATGCCATGAATCCCCGATGATCGTCGCCTGCAACTCATGGGATCTGCTTCCGGATGAGGGTTTTCATCGATGCATTTGAAGTCCAATAAATATGATCTCGTATCTACCTGAGATTTATGAAATAAATATTACAATAAACCCCATTGATAGTCAAATATGAATTATAAAAATCCAAATATTAGCACCCAGGGATGCCCAAAGGTCATGAAACAGATGGCTAGAAAGTTGTAAATAAAAAATTGCAATATCATTAAGACTTTATTTAAAATGAAATCTTGCATATAATAATCAAATTTTGCATTAAAAATTCTTAACAAATCCTCAAATTATCTGTAAGTTCCTACGAAATCTTTTTAAAGCATATTCAAACCCATCAAGAATTGATTCTTTAATTTAGATAATCTATTAAAAAAAGCGAAAAAAAACTGTTTTGCTGGTAAAATGACCAAATATGTTGTGAATGAAGGTATGGAAGCAGTAGCTGTCAAATTCGATTATCTTACGTCAATTTAAATTAACCTTGGTCACTATATAAATACTTTAAATATTTCCAATAGTTTTACCAGGACAAGAAAGATTCCTGCGATTAGATTTTAATAAATAATAAAATCTCTAATAAAGATTTTGAACCAGGCATTGAAACAAAGAATCAGCATAGTTTTGTTCTTTTGATCAATTCGAGATATTTTTTTGCTATTGGAGAAGTTTTTCTAATGTATTTAATATCTGGGGGCCCAGTGCAATTGCACTTGCGATATTACGGCGCTACAAAGAATCCTAAATATCTATCTTTACACTAGATTATAGCAGTCATTATCATCTAAGATTCATCGAAAGACATATTATATGTGAAACAATAAAAATAAAAAAAGCGTTAGTTGAAAATTAGTCAATTCAATTTATTCAAAAAAAGAATAGAAACATTTGCATAGCACCTATAACATCTATAACGCTTCACCAATATTACCAATGATTATGAATTTATACCACATACTAAACGAGACACAATCTCCACAATAGAACATAAAATTTTCATATTCCAATGATAACCTAATCCCTCATATATCCCATTTAATGATCAAGATGAGATCACTCCAATTCGGACTCTCATTTCTTAATCCTAGATATTATTAACTCATTGGATATTATTTCAAGAATGAATGATTATAATAAGATTATTTCTGCCTAACAATTCAGAAAAACGTATTGAATAATGCGCTCATAAAGCTGTTCGGAAATAAATATATATTCACAACAAAGATGTCTAAACAACGGACAGATGAACCATAAAATAATTCTTTTCTAGAATATCCCTATTATTTGAACGAAACTATTGTGTACCCTTAATCATATCGGTCATGTTACTTATAGAAAACAGATGAAATAAATGAAAATTTAAACTCCACTATTATAAAGAATTCAATCAGGTTCTAAATTGATACAATTCAAATAAAATGACATAAAATTTATAATAAAAAGCTCGCGCAAAATGTATGTAGCACAGACAGGAATAAATTTTAAAATGTTAACTTTCACAAATTTATTTTATTTGATGAATGACGAAACCAGTGAAAATATTATCATTATATATTTAATAATACTAATCAACTGATATCAGCACTTAGCACTTAGCATCAAAGCCAGCTTTTTCCTGTCGAAATTAATCAGAAAAGCAACTGATTTATTTATTTTGGTCAATTATTATTATTATTATTATTATTATTATTATTATTATTATTATTATTATTATTATTATTATTATTTAAAACAATAAAATGATAATTTAAGCCTTTTGCTGCAAATAATGTATTTAATGAAAGAATTTTCTCCTTGACAAGATTGACAAAGGCTATCTTATAGTCGAAAATTCTTTCATTAAATACATTATTTGCAGCAAAAGGCTTAAATTATCACTTTATTGTTTTAAATAATAAATGCTGCTACCAAGCAATCATCATTTTATACTTATTATTATTATTATCACCATCAATTTCTTCTATTTCTCAATTTCAACATGAATTTTCAGACCAACTTTTCGTTAAAATATCTTATAATTACAATAAAAATATAATAGAAATAGAGAATTAAAAGGCGATTGATATAAAAATATATTAAATAGTAAAAAATGAAATTGAAATAGCTATGAAAAATAAACTGAAATCAATGCGATATAAAATTATTTGAAAGGGCAAAGTTTATTTGAAACTAAAATAAAACGTACAAGACCAATGAAAACATCAAAATTGAGAGAAAAATAAAAAAAAAATAAAAAATGGTCCTTCGTCAAATAAACAATGTCTAGTTTGCAAATATAGTTCATTTATTTATTTACGAATTTGTATCACACAATATTAAAAATTGATAAAATGTTAAAATCAATGTTAAATTATTACTAGAATTTGAATATATTATTTAATGATTTCTTGGTAGCAGCATAAATTAAATTTTAAAACAATTAAATGATAATTTAAGCCTTTTGTTGCGAACAAAATATTTAATACCAAAGAAAAAATTTTCGACTATAAGATAGCCCTTGCCAATAGTCGAAATTTTTTTCATTTGTATTAAATATTTTGTTCGCAGCAGAAGGCTTAAATTATCATTTAATTGTTTAATATTATTTAAATTTCATATTATTAAATTTCAATTAAAAATGGAAATCTGATGGGTTGTAATCCAACTCGGTTTTAAGAATCTTCAAATCTGACATAAATTTATTCTTATACAAGTTTTTAATTTTTCCCAAAAACGTGCCAACTCACTTATTTAAACAAATTCAGATATCTAACTCTCCCATCCTTAAGAATTTTTCAACTTCTTCAGCCATTCGATTCTTCTTTCTTTCGTTCCTTCATGTGAATGTAATTCGACTCGATGAGGTGATAGAAATCTGACGATTTTATATGGGTCATCGTATTGCATACTATCCTTGTGCCTGTTCTGCGGTTCTTTACGTACGAGTACCTCCTCCTCCATCTCGAAAACACGAGTGCCCCTCTTTGTCCTATCCGTAGCTCTCATAGTGTCTGCGGCTTTCCTCAAGTTAAATCTCGCGTCCTCCATTCTTTCGCTTCTTGATATCTTGGCTTGTTTCAGATTAGAGTGTAGGTTAACTCCGTCCATAAATTATCTCAAATGGTGATAAACCTGTAGCACTTTTTCCACTGCTATTTATAGTGAACTCTATTCTAGGTAGAAGTTCGTGCCAGTTTCTCTCTTCACATCCACCTGCCAATGTTGCTGTAATAAGATCTCATCGTTCGTACGGCTCGTTCGGCTAAACCAGTGGTGGCCCAACCCAAATCAATCGAAGGGCCAAATTTTCGGAAAAAATACTATCAAGGGCCACAATCATTTTAAATAAATATAACTCGTTTTTACGATTCAAGTAAACTTAGAATCAATTTTTTAAATTAAAAACATGCTTAATTCGAATATGAATTCTAAAAAAGACAATTATTGATTTGATGTTTAAAATTGTGTCCGGGCCACATCAAAACGCTTCGCGGGCCACATTTAGCCGCTAAACCAGTTGATTGGTGCTGGTAAGGTGAGCTGAATTCCTGTTTGATTTCAAGTTTCTGTAGCTTCTGTCTTAGAAAAGTCCCTTCGAAATTGCGGCGTCTATCTGTTAAAATGCTTTTCGGTTTTCCGAAAGAAAATAGATCTAACTATTCGATAGATCCAACTATTAAGTATCGTTTTGAAAATTGTCTCATCGTCTTGCTTTGTGATTGCAGTTAAAGAAATCAGTTTGTTAAACCGCTCCACCATTACTACCATATATTTTTATGGCGTTTATTTTCATGTAACAATCTGTTCTAGGAATTCAGAGCTATATTTAGGAATAAATGTTTCCTTGGTTCTTGTCTGATCGATCTCTCTCTTAGAGTAGATCTCGCAACATCGTAAACAGAGTTGGATTGTTTCTTGCATTTTCGGCCAATAACATATCTTTTCCATATAATGAAATAATTTCTTAACTCCAATGTTATATAGTTCTTCATGTAGGGTTGTTGTTAACAGGCCTGCAAATGTTTCTGGGACTAACATTAAGATATTTTTGTTCTTTTCTCCTGTTATTAATCCTCCATCAATTCGTGTATTTTTTACGTTAAAAGGAAAATAATTCTTTTTTCCCCTGTACATCCATTTTCAAATATCTCTTGCAGTTCTCGAAACCAAATGTCCTTTTGTTATTGTTCCCATAATTTTTCCATAGCTTCTGTTCTTTGGATAGTATATATATATATATATATATATATATATATATATATATATATATATATATATATATATATATATATAATCTTTGATTTTCCTTCCTTAGCTTCTTCATGTCTTGTTTAACACTGGATGGAAATTATACTTTTTAATCTTGATAGTCCATCTGCATTCGAGTGTTCTTCGCCTTCCCGATGTTTTAGTTCAAAATCATATTCCGACAGGTTAGCCAGCCATGTTTGTAGTGTTCATGAAAACCAATACTTTGTGGTCGGTCGAATTCTGAATTTTTTCCGTACAGATATTCTCTAAAATGCATGACGTGTTCATGTACGGCGAGCAGTTCTTTCCTGGTTAAACAGTATCCCTTTTCATGTGATGACATATGTCTCGAGCCATAAACTATGACAGATTCTTCTCAATCTTCTGTAATTTGACTCAAAACTGCACCAATGGCTCCGAAACAAGCGCCTGTGTCTAAGATAAAAGTCCTATCTTCTCATGCAAAATCAAGGATAGGTGACTCGCACAACCGTCTCTTCAGAGTTTGGAAGCTTGCAAGGACTCTTGCATTCTTTAGTCCAATCTATATCTTTATCGCATCCATGTTGATTTTGGCATAGTCTTTGATGAATGTCTTGACTCCACCGACGAAATGAAACCCATGGATTCGCTGATGTTTTTTCCATCTTCCCTACAGTAGTTCGTTAATCCGAGAAACGACCTCAATTGTTTTGAACATTTTGGTACTTCTGCTTTCTCGATTTCCTCCACTTTCTTTCTGTTTGTCTGGATACCCTCTCGTTAACTGTGTGACCAAGGAAACACAATTCTGTTTTATTAAATTTGCAATTTTCTGGATTTATCTTCAGTCCTGCCAGTTGAATTCTGAATATTTCCCTTAATAGCTCATCGTGGCCTTTTTGACTTTTACCATATATCAAGATATCATCTAGATAAACTACTGCTCCCTTGAATAGCATTCCTTCTAGCACTGTGTGCATCAGTCTCTGGAATGTCACAGGGACTGTTGCTAAGCCAAACGGTAGTCTATTGAACCTAAATTGTCCTTCTCTTGTACTGAATGCAGTCATTTCTTGAATTTTTGAAGCCAACTCTACTTCATAATACGCCTGACCTAAATCGATTGACGAAAATACTTTTGCATTCGCGAGACAGTCTAGTAAGAATTTGGTATTAGGCTTCGGAAATGACTCATTTTCTGTCATGGAATTCAATCCATGATAATCTACACACATCCTGATAGATCCATCTTTCTTCCCTACTATTACTATCGGAGCATTCCAAGGACTCTTGCAACACTAAATAACATTTGCTTTCATTAACTCTTTCATCAGCTTCTCAATCTTTTTCTCTATGTGCATTTGTTGACGTCGAGTATGATGCATTATTGGGCCTCCTGTTATCCGCATCTCATGTCGAACTAAGTTTGTAAATCCCAGAATTCATATTCGAATTAAGCATGTTTTTAATTTAAAAAATTGATTCTAAGTTTACTTGAATCGTAAAAACGAGTTATATTTATTTATCCCAGATTTTGTTTATCAATGACATTTCTATATTACTGATTTTCACTAACTTTTCACTAACTTTATTCCAATGCCCCCTATGAATTCGGGCTTGATCTCTTTTACCACTACTACTGTGATTATTTTGGTCTTTTGATTCCATGTGGCCAGTATATTCATGTATTCCATTGCTTCTTCACCTCCAATTGAAAAGACTCCGCGTAATAATATCATACTACGTTGAAGTTCTGGTTTGCCTATTTTCTCCCACAAATTCTTACGCATGACTGTTACTGATGCTCCAGAGTCCCATCCCATTTCTGCTTCGGCATTATTCAACATTATTTTACTCCAATTTCTTCCATCTTCCGTCTGGTACATCTCTTCTTCTGCCTCGTCTCTTTGTCATTCATTTCTTCTTTCACAATTTATTGTCTTGACTCCACCGACGAAATGAAACCCATGGATTCGATGATGTTTTTTCCATCTTCTCTCAATATAGTATATTTCTCAGGGACATTGTATCTATCTTCCATATCACTGTGAGCCATTCTGAAATCCTGGATGTTCTCGGTGTAATCTCTTCTTTCAGATTTTGAATTTTCTTCTATGCACGCTATTCTATTTAACGGTGTGGAACCTCCTTCCGTAACGAAAAACAATCTCAAAACCTGTGTCCTTCCTTGCCACATATCAGACATTTATTTCTCAGTGTACACTGATATATTCTGTGTCCCCTATCGCCACAGCAAAAACAATACCTACCGTTAATTTTGGGACCGATGTTTGTGGTAGTCCTCTATTTTCGTTGTACAGCCTCCTTGCTATATTTTTCATGGATATTGTTGACAGCTTCCTTTCTGAGCTATTCGGGATTCTAGCATTTCTCAAGAATTGTTCTCTACGACCATGATTATTTCCTTCGTATTGTATTGGTCCGCGTATAGGATGTTCGTCTCTTCTTGATCTCAGGTGACTAAATGACTCTTCTGATAGTCTTCTTTGTGGTGATGTAGTCATGGAATCTTGGGTATTTTTTTGAATTCTCATCTGCCTTCTCTCAGTTCTTTGACCGATTGCTTTAATAAATTCCGTTTAATTGTTTCCATTTTTGTTTCTGGTTTCGTCAATAGTATCTCCCACAGTCTCGCATCGCGTGCTTTATTTGCGATGAGGTCTTGAACAATATCTTCTTTTGATCGTCCTGAATTAACAACTTCAGCTAAAGCTTTCCTTAGACGTATCTCAAAAGCTGCAAAGCGTTCATCATCCTCCTGTTCCATAGCTACCAATTCTCTGATTTTGTAATTGTGAACGTATGTAAGAACCACAATTTGGCTTTCACATCTGTTGTTTCTGTTTCTCTGACGTTTCCCCACAATGTATTTGCTTCTGCCACCAATAACACATCAAAAGTACTTTTCAATCACTGTCATTTGTCAGCAGTCATTCTTCTATATCCCTGATCCATTCTTAGGCTTCTTTTAAACCTCGTCCATCATATCGTCTAATGTTCAATGTGAGCATGTCTTAGCATGATTTCGGTAGGCATTCCATTAGCGATTTTGTATACTTTGAAATTGCATTGATGTTCTGATTTTCGGCGTGGCCGATTTTAAGAATCTTCAAATCTGACATAAATTTATTATTATACAAGTTTTTAATTTTCCCCAAAAACGTGCTAACTTACTTATTTAAACAAATTCAGATATCTAACTATTTAAATTGTGAAACAATCACAACTATTCTTTCAAAAATCTTCAACAATTTATGTTAATATTTGTCCAATTCTTATAAATAACGAAATCACGATGATATGAATCGAATCCAGCGAAATTTTGAGATACTAATAGTAAATCAATTATTTTCTTCGCATTTGAACTATTTTCATTTATCTTCATTAAGTTTTCGACTATAGATGTTTTTAACATTAATTTTCGGTACTTTTATTTTCAAGAGAATATCGAAAGCGTAATATCTTTTCCGACGAAAAGCTTTTATGTTTGTAGAGTCGAGAAAACTCTAATTATTCTTGAAATTACATTAATCAGGAATCATTAGTCACCATAAACTCAAAAATGTATCAAAAAATATTGAGTACCAAATTTATAAATCATTTCTAAAAGTATACAATGTGTTTCAACAAGATAAAGCGCTTATTGACACGTGTTTAAATAAATTGAATAGAAATAAATAAAATGAAAGCACTTTTACCAGATTTAAATATACTGGAAAATGCAAGGAATATTAAAACACTTATATTCAAATATTTCATTTTTTCAATAATAACTTGAAAACTTCAATTTTGGGGCCTCCCTATGATATTGACATGCAACAGTAAGGTATCAGTAAAACTGCTCATTGATGAAACGTTTTTAGATCAATTTTATTATAGGGTATATAAAAATTAACTACCGAAATAAAAATGAAACTGTTTTTTTGTACTTGCATATAAATTGTCTATAGCTCCAATTATATGCTGCTTCACTGTGGATAGACGAGTTAACAATCTCAAGAAAAATAAAGACAGATTATTTGGTTTTTATTATACGATGTGTCATAAAATAATTATAAAATCATAAAAGATTTCGATTTTGCACAAGCGATGTTGTATAGGACACGAATAATTTAATTTTTGGACCGTACAAGGTTAATTCCGGAAGTCCAAATAGTGTTTGGGGTCTAAACTTCGGACCGAATCAAAGGACAAATCAAAGTTCGATAAGTCACTATACTCAGAAATAGTTGTCAGAGAACTTTTATGATTTTATCACTCCCAACAGAGGGTCATTATGCGCGGAGTGTGTCTGAGAAATTAACCAACATCACTATAAAAGAACACCAAGACCCAATTGATTGACATATTAGAGGCATTTGACGCCGTGATGGATTCTGAGAGTGGCGTCTTTTAGTGAATTCTCATTCGATTGCTGTAATCTTTATATCACTTTCCTATTTTTTGGAAAAATTAAATCTTGGCTAATATATTCACGTTTTTGTCTTTGAAAAGAAACTGTCAAAGTTATACCGAAAACCTTGTCGACTGTAAAACGAATTCATGAAATTTTCACACATTTCTGATATTTCCATTATCTTAGTTTCAAATAAAATAGTTTAGGTCTTGTCTTTAGTTTTCATGCATATACTTTTGTCTTCAGATGCTGCCAAAAAACGTCGAGGTTATCTTATAAGCTATTCCAATTCATCTCACAGGAAAGTTTTTGATCAAAAATTCCTAATTGACAAGCATAATAAATAGGAACTTCATCCTATTAGGTAATTATTTTTTAAATCATTCTGAGACAAGCTTGTAATATAAAGCCAGATTTATGCATATCTAAACATTTTCTAACCACATTCTCGTGAAAAAAGAATACACTATAAGCACATGACATGGAAACATCTATCCAGATTTTCGCTTTTGAACTGGAGTGAAATTGTGAGATAATCTAATTAGGAGTTTCAGTGGCTAAATTTTAGAGTTGTGGGATTAACAAAATGCTTAAATGGAAAGTTCATTCACATATGCAAATGAGATGTTAAAGAAAAGATTGATCACTGTCAATTAATAAAAGTTTCACACATTGTGTTTCGTTCAACATAATCTCCCTCAAGTAACTGATAGAGCATTTGGATTTTTTAAAAAACATTTTGCATTGTTAAAAATATGCACAAGATTTCTTTAGCAGCATTTTTATCAATGTGTTAAAATTGTTTTCACAAATTTCACAAATTATTTCCATTTTTTCAACATCAAGCGATGGTTTTTTCAGGACATCCCAAGATCGAGAAGACTAATAGATTTTTTAACTCAGTCTTCTGTAGTTATGTTTTTCCATTCAAACCTTTATAAATATCATCTAACTTCACCATAAACAAAACTATTTCACACGTTCGTTAATGACGCTTATAATTAAAATATAAAATTAATCTTATTTTTAATTAATATTGTGAGGAAGTTGAAAGATTCTTAAAGATTTAATTAGAAATTTTGTTAAATTTAAAAAATATTTTTATTGAAAAATATTTTTATCGAAAAATATTTTAAAGGAAAAATTGAAATTTGTTTAAATAACAAAAATAAGAAAGACAAGTTTTTGAGTGTAAAATTTATTGAATAAAATTTATGGAATTATTTAGTGATTTGAAATCAGATATTAATGTTGTAACGGATGAGAATCTTAATAAATATTAAATTTGAAAATACAGTAAAGTGTAATATGTTAGCACTGCGTCACCCCTACACCCTCTACTAAAACAGTAACTAACTAAAACATGATATTAACAACTTATACGCAATTAATAAATACTTTTCATTTTTATTTAATTTGTATTATTTTCTATTTTTAATTATTTAATTTTATTTCAATTCATTTTATTTTTATAAATATTAATTATTAAACAAGTAAATGATAATATAAGCCATTTTCAGCAAAGTATATATTAAATAAAATAAAATATTTTTCGATTATAAAAATAATTCTTATAAATATTAATTATTATTTTAAAATTATTTATTTTTAATTTATGAGAACTATTTATTCGCTATGTATTTTATAAACACTTTCTATGTAGATAAATACACAGTATCAGTAGAGTAAAACACTTCTATGTTAATTAATTAATTCTAGATATTTAATACATTCGCTAAGTAATTAATTAAAAACTATGTAAAATAAATAAATGCCAACGTTATAGGTAAAATAAAAAAGACGATATGTCAATTAATAAAATCCATCAATAAATCTTAATTTTTTCTAAGATGTTCTTAGATCTTATTTTTTTTCGACAATTATTACAAACTTTCAATAAAGCGGTATGTTTTTCTACGTAAAGTCTTAGAACTCTAATCATTTTGTTTATTTAGCAAGCCTAAATATTTATTTATTATAAACAAAATTAAAACAAATGTTGAACTTATAATGACTAATAATTTTGCAGAAGTTGAAGATTATCAGTCTGATCTTGAGTCTGATGTTGAAGTTACAAGTTTAAAGAAACCACGAGCCAAAAAAGTGTCCAAAGTTTGGACTCATGAAAAAGTATTTAAAAGTGCTGAAGAAGCAAAAAATGCAATTAAAGAAGAGAAGATATGGAGTTACTCTTATTCCAACAAAACTGAAGATGGTAATCAAGTTAAATTTAAAGGCAAGCAATGTGATTCTGCATTACATTTACTTTACAACTCAAGATCAGACGAAGTTATTCTTTTTAGGGCAGAAGCTGAGCAAAAGCATGAAGAAAACATGTCTAAATCTGCAATATCTAACGAAGCTAAAGAACTAATTAAAGAGTTGTTTAAGCTTAAAATAAAACCTAAGAGAATGTTAGAAATCTTTCCTACTACTATACAATTAAGAAATCAATTAAACAAGATTAGAAATGAAGTTTACGGGCCACAAGTAATAAGTTTAGGTGAGCTTGAAAATTGGCTTCAATCATCATTTTCTATACCAGAGTTAGAAGATGAAGCCTTTGTAGTCAATTATAAAATAACTTATACCGATGAATATGAGTGTGAAGAGAGTAATGAAGAAAGCGATGAAGATGAAGAAAACCACGGCTCTAAATTTAGATTTTTTATAAGTACTTAAGCTAGCCTCAGCATCAGCAATTTTAAATGCTGATGCAACTTATAAACTGGTTTGGCAGGGCTATCCAATTTTAATCATTGGTACAACCGATTTAGATAGGCATTTTCATTCGTTTGGCCTAGGTATATGCACCAATGAAAAAACTGCTGATTTTAATTTTATTTTTTCAAGTATCAATATTGGCTTGAAAAAAATAAATGCATCATTATTCAATCCTCGTGTATTGATTTCTGATGCTTCTAACGCTATACGTAAAGCTTATTCACAAGTTTTTAATAAAAATGAAATTGTGATGTGTTGGGCACATATGCGTAGAAATTGTGTAAAAAAAAATCGAGTCTTTAGTAGTTAATGAAGATCAAAACGAATTAATTGAAGATGTAGATCAACTTCAATTGTCACAAAGCCAAGTCATTTTTGAAAAAGCAAGTTCTCTATTTGTTAAAAAATGAAGACAAAAAAAAAGCGACTGAGTTTTTAGACTATAAGAATATGATGTGGCTTACGACACACAACACTTGATACGAAGGATACATGTCCTTCACGCCAAGATCTAACAATAATCTAGAGTCAAATAATCGAGTTCTTAAAGACGAAGAAACTATTAGAGAGCGCACGCCATTATCTAGATTTAGCAAACAAGCTTTAGATATTGTTAAAAAGTGGTCACTAGCATATCCTCGAAGTCTGAATGAGTTTATTACAAAACAATCAATCGACACAGCATTATAGACACAGTCTTATCAATGGGCTAAAGAAAGCAAAGCAATTCTTTCGGTGCCCCAAGAACAGTCGACAAACTACTATGTTTCAGCTAGTGAAGCAACTATAACTCAAGAAGACATTGACAAAGTTGAAAAAATGCGCTGGACAACATTCGATCAATTTACGAAGCGAGCTTTTACTGTCAAGCGCATTAATTTACCAAACGATAAAGCCAATTGGGCCGACGGTCAGTGCAATTGTCCAGCATTTAAAAAAAATTTATTTGCAAGCATGTTGTCGGCATTTCAATCAGACTTAAATATTGCAAAGTACCGGCAGTAGCTAAGAATACTTCTATTGGAAGTAAACTACCAAGAGGAAGACCAACTAAAGCTAAAAAAGCCTTATTAAAACAATAATTTCAAATATTTTTATAATAGTCTTTGTGAAAGTCTTTGTATTTTTATGGATTTTTTTATTTTGTCACTTTTGTTTATTCTTATGAATTTTTCATTGTTTTACTTAGTTTTTGTATTTTTTTACTTATATAATTAATATAATACTTAGCATTTTATAAATATTTACTTAGAAAAAAATACATAAAGACATTAATAAAATACATAGCGTTTAGTAAAAGATACATAGCGAATAAATAGGAGCCTTAATTTATTTCAACTTTTATTCTATTATTGTATTTAATACATAAAAAATACTTAAAAATATAAAATACCACGAATAAAAAAATTAATATTAAATAAAAATAAAGTAATTAATTAATAAAATTATAATTAACAGTTAATAAAAACAAATGAACAAATAGTATTTAATAATTGGACATAAGATAAAATTCGTTTTATTTAGTTACTGTTTAAGTGGGGGTGGGCGTCACACGGTGCTGACTTAATACGGTAGATTTTGCAGTCTGTATAGAAAATAAAATTTCTAATAGTGTATTTTAGAGAACACAATAAAAGTTGCTAGAATTCTAAAATGTTATGAAATAAATTATACTTGTTGCAACCCTTAAATATATTCACGGAAGTAAAATTATTTGCATATTTATATCATAATTGCAATAATATATAGATCGATAAAAATATAATGGAATTGATTGATGACAAACATATATTTTTTAAATTTGACTAAATATCAATATTTTGTTTTTTCTCATATTTAGCACATTTTTCAATGATTATTTTGCGTAGCAATGAAATTAGGCAGCTGTCAGTTTATTCCTAAATCTAATGCGTTATTAAAAGGATCAAGTGCTTAATTGACAGTTATTATTATTTCACCGATTTGTATCCAATGCTCCTAGAAATATATTTATATAGATGATATAAAGTGTCTTTATTTTTATGTTTGGCACTTTCTGGGTCGCTAGCATTAATATAGATGAAAATAAATATTGAAATATAAATTGTAAATCATTATAATTTTCTAAGAGTTTTTTGTATCATTTTTATATAATTTCAATGGCGGTAAATGAAAATTACCTGATATAGTTGTAGCATCATCTTGGAATAAACCTTTAGAGTGTTGTTGTATTTACGAACTCGCACTGTAAATGGATTTATCACTTTCCATTCATAATTAAGAACTTTCATAGCCTTAAATACCTCATACATAATATCCCAGGGTTTTGATTGAGACCTTATACCCAAGTGCCATTTAAACCGTTTATTAGTTGACAATCCAGATGTTGCTTGCTGAAATCGAACAAAATAACGAAGTTTCAAATTTATAATTTAGATTTACATTGGCATCTGTAACCGGATCCAGTGTTCTACTAATAGTTTGACCCTCTGGCATTCGCTCTGGGTGCGTACGCATCGGAGATAATGGAGCTTTACCACTAGAACCAGGTTGATTGACATTTGCGATTAAAGAAGCTGCACTATTTACATCTGGGCCAGTCGCTACGTAGAAATTATTTACTTCCTCTGGGTTAAGTTCATTACTACCAAATCGTCTAAGTAGCAAGAACCATTCATTAAAAATTGAAAATTTCACATGTAATTTTACTTATTGTCTGTTATTAAACTGTAAGCAATAACAAGCTGATCACTTGGGTCATGGGCAATTAATGCTGCAAATACTTCTCGTTCCGTTACATTACAAGCCCGACAAACTTCATAAACAGCCTCCTAGACGAAAAAAACGATTAGAAAACACCGGGTGGTAGAAAAATTATAGAAAATTTTACTTGTGAAATAAAGTTTTATAATGAAATATTCTCAGGTTCATTTGATATGAGGTCTGCTGTTATTTATAATTATTTATCATTTCATGAAAATGATGAGCATTTCATTGCAAACCTTATGACAAATTTTGCATATTTTAGATTGAAATTATTGGTTAAGTATGTAAATAAGGGTTATATTCGGTTGTTAAGTAAATTATGTTGTAAAATATTAAATTAAGTAATTCAAGGATAAATAGGTAATTTAAAGCGATATTTGGTAAACAAAGGTTAAATTAAGCAAATAAAGGGTTAAATTAATTGAATTAATTTGTAATTAAGTAATCAATGGTCTAAAATTTTAAATTAAAGTTAAATAAGTAAATTAAAGTAATAATTTTTAAATTTATTATTAAAAGATTGAATAACCACCAACTTTTTTGAGAAATGAAATTTTTTAATGGAAATTTTATCAAATAAATTTCAAAGACAAATTTAAATGCAAATTTCAATGATAATAATAATAATAATAATAATAATAATAATAATAATAATAATAATAATAATAATAATAATAGTAAAAATAATTCAAAAACCAAGTACTTACAACCAGATACCTGCTACCAAATACTTACTACCAAATGCAACGAAGTAAAAACAACGAAGTAAAAACAAAAATTTATTCTTCAAGTATTTGCTTATAATAAGCTCTTTGTTCTTCTTAATTCAACAAGTATATTATTTCTTATATTCTTGTAAAATCTGAAAAGTTAACCAAATACTAACCACTTTGTACTTCAAACTAACAGTTAACCACTAGATACCTAACAACTAGGTACTATCTAGGTAATATTTACAATCTGATACTAACTAAAAAAACTACCAAGTACCATGTACTAACTCTCAAACAATTAGATACTTACAACTAACTACTTACAATCAACTAAATATTCTTCATTGTATTCTATCCAATGATTTTTAAATAAATAAATTTTTTTTTGTCTTCAAAAATATTTTTAATTACAATCAGTAGAAAACTTTTTCTAAATGTCTATATTTAACAAAAAGGTTGATTTTCGTCAAAAATGAATAATTGTCAACCACTTTAAAACACCACGTGGAATTGAAAATAATTTAAATAAAATTACAATGAAAGACTATAGAATTCTAATTCACAAAAAATCTGCTTAACTTTTAATTGATTACTACTGATTTATTATTGCAAAGTAAAAATTGTATTCAATAAATAGTAATTGTTGATTCGTTTTATTATATATGTTACAGTGAATTCATATCCGAATATTTTTTCACCAATGGAAATATATTTCTACTGGTGAAGATATAACTTCACTAGCAAGTTTTAGTGAATGTGTATTCTACCCTAACCTATAATTGAATGTCAGTTTGAGAGTTCCGTGTTTTTTTGTTTTCATTTGTGTCAACCACTCCAGTCATTGCTAGTCTGTAGACTACCCGAGTTAAAAGTTTAAATTTCACAGGAGATACAACAAGCTCAATAAAACCTTGAATGATATATATATATATATATATATATATATATATATATATATATATATATATATATATTTATATAAATTTATTTTGAACTTACACATTACATATAATTACATATTTAGAACAATTAAAAAACATCGACACTGGTAATACAAATTCACTGTAACATATATACTCTGAATTTATCCGACAGGATGTTTTGACCCTCTATGGGTACTGGTCGTAAGAGTACTGGTCGAAGGGTATTGGTCGTAAGGGTATTGTTCACACTCAACCCCCACCTACCCATTAACTAGCTACCATGTACTAAAAACTAGATCTCAAACCACTAAATATTAATCACCTACAACCATGTACTAACAACCAACAGAAAATCCCATCGAGAAATTAACAAATATCAACCTACAACTGTATAAAAAAAATCAGTTAACAACACTGTACCAACTACCAAGTACAAGATACCAACAACTTAGTATCATCAACCAGTAACTTACGAACACGTATTTACATCCTGATACCTACAACTAGATACTAACAACCAGATACCTGCTACCAAGTACTTACAACTAGCTACCAAGTACACTCAAACAACTAAATACTAAACACTTACAACCATGTACTAACAACCAACAGAAAATCCCATCGAGAAATTAACAAATATCAACCTATAACTATATAACAACAATCAGTTAACAACACTGTACCAACTACCAAGTACAAGATACCAACAACTTAGTATCATCAACCAGTAACTTACGAACACGTATTTACAACTAGATACCAAGCACTATCAGCCAAGTACCAACAATCAACTAGCAACACATAAAAATCATAATAATTAAATACAAAATATTCTTCATCACATACACTATCTTCTTGTCAACATCTACAACTAAACTCTATCAACCAGATAGCAAGTACTAACGACCAAGTACTTATTAACAAATACCAACAATTATGTACTAACAAATAGATCTTTAAAAGAAAATCCTTTTCACTTGAAAAAATTGGATGAAAAAAAATTTAAACTCAAGGCATCAATAACTTGGTAAAAATTGATTAAATAATTGTAAAAATTTAAATTATTCAAAACATAATAAATAAATATCAAAATGTAATCAATGGACAAGAAAGAACTTTAAATTCTAGTCATTAATCATCAGATATAAAAAATACTGATCATTCAAGCTAATATGAATCAACTAAGATAATAAATTAATAAGAATTTTGAAATAAGATCTATTAGATAATAGATTTAGATTGAATAAATTAATTTTATTTATTTTTTTAAAAGTAATACATGTACTCAAATTGATTGACTGATTGCTCAATATGTTCAAAAAAATCAGTATAAATTCATTACAATTATCAAAGTCGGCAATCCTACACTAAATATAATTATCATTAAATTCCAAAAGAGACTGATATAAGCCCACTAATGATAACATATAATAAACCAGTAAATTCATTTAAATGACAATATTCTGTATATCTAAGCGAATTCTCTAATAAAATCATCTAAAAATCATCAAATTTCCCTGAAATATTTCTGTCTTATATATTTCCCTCAGACTAATAAGATTCCTTCAAATCCCTTTAAATGACTATAATTCTAACTTTAATTCCTATTATCACGAATATTTCCCTATAAAACATGTAAAATAATTTGGTCATTAATACTAAATAATTTATAAAATTTATTGATAAAACCCGTTATAATTAAAAATGATTAAGAATAATTAAAATATTACTGTACAATTCCCTTATAACAGACTAGGTCCCATTGAAAGATTAAATTTATTCAGTCAATATTCTTCAAATGGTCATATTTTATTCATAACTGATATTCAACCGATTTAATTTCTAAAAATCTAATTAAAATCACCTGATAATTCATAAATTTCCTCCAATAAAGATCAATTTTCTTTAGTCGATGTAAAACTCTTTTAAGTCAATATTGTCCGCATATAACATCTTAAATAAGGATGAAAAAAATTAAAGTATTAATTAATCCAAATTAATTTTAAAGATTTCATTGTCAAAACCAAGTAAATTGGTCATTAACCCTACTTAATAAAACATTGTTCTAAACCAGAAATCTAAATTAATTCATTCATCACAAAAAAATTAAAACGATATAATTTCACATTATTATTGATTCATAACTGACTAATGTATTGCAATTTCCCTTAAAACATTGATATTTTACTAACATCACCCTTGAAAAATCATATATTCCCATCTTAACCGATCCCTCATTAAATCCAACCGACTATATCCCCTTTAAAAATCATAAATTCCCATCTTAACCGATCACCAAATATCACCAAATATTTCTACCCCTTTAAACATCAATATCTAACCGACTATATCCCTTAATTCTACTCACTTGAGGTTATAACCCCCTTTAATTCAGTCAATCCTCTTAAATCCTTAGAGAACTTCAAAAATATGAATTTTCTTTATCGTCACCAAACATTCTTCCATTGAAATAATTTAGTACCTAAATTCATGTAGTAAGAGCCCACTAAAGATCAAAAATCAATATTTTCTACAAATATTTCACCCATTTACCATCAAATATCTAACTAGAGATGATATATATTGATTTATCATAATTCTTCGACGATTCAGCCAATCATTTTCAAGCAATTATAGCAAACTAAATAACAAATTTCAGTATATCCTACAATAATTTTCAAGTAAATTTGAAATATATTTTATCTATCCTTGATAAAGTTAACTTGGTTTCTTAGCTTATGATTTTTGAAAAAATTATTTAGTCAAATTCAATATCATTACAAAGTCATCATCAAAATAAAATAATTTTTGCTATCACTTGATTATTGTACAAACTCTAATTATTAACATAACTGTCATTAAAAATAAATTTTTATTTAAAATTTAAAAACAAGGCAATAAAAAATATTGCTAATTATCAAGAAATTAATTAAATTTATTAGAATCACCATTAAAATCTTAAATTTTAAAATATTCTTTCAATCAACATGAAATTCACAAAAATGATAGAAATTCACTTGAATATTTACTAAATCACGCTAACATCAACTCTAAAAAACTACCAATGAATGCCTTAAAAACCAAAATTTGCTTAAATAAAATCATTAAAACACACCAGTACCTTTGTGATCGTGTACCCTTTCGACATGTAGAATGTGAGCAATACCCTTGTGAGCAATACACATAGGGGGTCAAAACATCTTGTCGGATAAACTCCGAGTATATATAATAAAACCAATTAACTCCATCAAATTTATTATTGAATTAGTCAAATTATCACAAATTTTGAAAAAAAAATCTTATTCTAAAATGGTAAGCAGCGTAAAATCGAATGATAATTATTCTTTAAACAGAAATAAAATTAACAATATAATTCTCAGGTGGTAAGAATCTTCATTAAAGTAAGGAAATTATTCATTACTCAATGATAAATTAATAATTCAAATGAGTGAAAATAAGTAGTAGAATAATTCATTAATGGATTATGGGAGGTAAATACTGAGAAGTGGCATAGATAAGATGAAGGTGGATAAGAATGGATGTATATTAATTGCATTTATTTAAAATTATCTCATAAAAATTATCACTTTAATAAAAATATTTTTAAAAGAAATATTTGTGGGGAGGATATAAGTGATACTAATTAGTGGAATATCAAAAATATAAGTGATTAAATAGTGGAAATCGGGGAATATAAGTGAGGAGGATATATAATTTAAATTATTTTTTATATATTACTAACGAATAAAAATATTTTAATAATGCGTTATTGATATACATTTATTCTGATAAAGGAGTGTTTATTCCACAAATGACTATTTTATTACATAACAAGCCATGACTATTTTATTATATTTATATTGGACTCAATTTAGAAATTGTAACAAACATACATAACATACATTCACAATTAAAAGATTTTTTATCAAATAGCAAGTTAGTTTAATAGGAAATTTAGGAAACTTTAGAGTCAGAAATTATAAAAAATGAAAGAAAAACTTACCTTAATAATGGAAATGAATTAAATTAATTCAACAAAAGCCCTTTTACATCGTTTACAAAAGATTATAATCATTTGTAATAGTCCTTTTTCAACGAAATATATAAAAATTAAGCCGGTCAAATTTGCTCCGCCATTCAAATAATATAACAATGCCAGCAAAGCGGATAATTATAGCCAGCCAATGAAAAACTAATATTATTATTGATCAAAAAGTAAATAAACAAAATAAAATGCACTTTTAAACTTTAAAAATAATGACTTTTTTGTGATAAGACAATCACGTTTTTTAAAGAAAACTAATTTCTAAATTTAAATTTTTGATTATATTGTATTTGAATTAGAGGGATAAATTTTTCAGTAGAAAAATATGAACACGACATTGTAATTATTGCATTCAACACTTTGTATGGAATTTAATGAGGATAAATTACACCTAATTATTGATGATAGGAATTTATATATTTTATTTATATTTGATTATTATTCTTAAACCGGTCTATTTGGGTTTCACAATTTTCATACATAAAATTAATAATTTATAATGTTTTCAGTAAAGTGAGCTTTATTCATCAGAAATACTAATTTATTTTCCTAATAATAATTGTTAAATATTCACTTTCAACAATTTTTATTTTAGCCGAAAAATTTAAAAATTAACATTTCACAATTATATAAATTACTCCCTCTGTCCAAAAATGATAGTCCAGTTTGACTTTAAATCGTAACTTTAAATACGCAACAGTGATACTTAAAATGCAGTTTTGTTATTTGTTCAATCAATAAAATAAAATTATTTAATATGTTTTTACTGTAAAAGGTTTTACAAAACCGTTCAATTTTTTATATTCTCTATTGACAATCATTTTGAGAAAAAGGCTAAAATGCAACTGGACTATCATTTTTGGACAGAGGGAGTGTATTATTATTATTATTATTATTATTATTATTATTATTATTATTATTATTATTATTATTATTATACATTCAACGTTCATTATCATAATTATCAAATCAGCCAATCAAATGTTGACAAACCTTATCAATTATAGAAGCATCTTCATCTCGTTCCTGAGGAAATAAATAATTTGGCAAATCAATAATGAACCATGGATGTTTTCTGATTTCTTCAACAGTCACCCGTTTCACTGGGTCTACTGTCAACATTTTCTTTAATAAATCTTTCACATTCGAACTCAAATAATCTGGCATGTGAAAAAGTCCGGATTTAATTTTTTTAAACAAATTAGGAATATGTTCATCATCGAAAGGCAGAGTTCCACAAAGAAGAGCATAAAGAATGACACCACACGACCAGACATCGACTTCTGGTCCAGCATACAGCTTACCGGATATCACTTCGGGCGCCGCGTAATTTGGAGAACCGCAAGATGTCCTAAGAAATTCACCGTCTTGCATGATATTTGACAAACCTTGATAAAAGAAAACAAGATGGTAATATAATCCATTTAACAGATTATGTAATTTATTGTTTTTTGTTTATCTGTAATTTTTTTTGCTCACTTTAGAATTTTTATCTTCATTTAGATTTCAACTTCTTTTTGTCTATTTTACACAAATTTTCAAGTTGTTTTTATCAATATTACGTAATGTCAAATTGACGATTTTTGGATTACGCAAAGAATTGATTAAATATTCTTTAGGCTACGTGAAGTATCTCTTACAAAAACTATGTAAAATAGATCTTAGTATTTATTCAATTGTGATTCACAATAATAATTACCTATATTCTACTAGAAAAGTCAACTTGCGGACTCAATTTCACCTTAGAATATTTTATATGAAATGGTATCAACAATCCATGCCTTATATGTAATAGAATATTGGACAGGCCAAATGCGTATGAGATTATTATTATTATTATTATTATTATTATTATTATTATTATTATTATTATTATTATTATTATTATTATTATTATTATTATTATTATCGAGTATGAAATGCAGATTATGAGATAGAATTATATATTGTTGACTGAAATTATAATTAAAATGGTAACCTTGTCATTATGAAGAATTCTGGTGTTCTAAGAACTCGGGATTCTAATAGACATCCAATTGTTTTTATATTAATAAAAAATCGAGATGGATCTAAGATAATAATATTATTATTACTAGATATGAACATTAAAAATGAAAGTGATTGACTGGAGGTTTGGTAGCATTCCCTCCTGTTTAATGCAGTGGTAGAGAAACGGGAGTAAAAATAATTTCTTTGGGTAATGAAGGCGAAAAAAATCTTCATACTATTCTGTATCGATTGAGACTCAAACTCAATTTTAATTTAAAGTAATAATACCGGTGCAAACAAATATAGTTTAGTGAAATGGTTAAAAAAAGGTTCCCAGAACCGCGATTAAGTGTCTGAAATTTTTATTGAGTATTAAGAATCAGTTACTTATATAAAAATCTAATATAATTCACAACGAAAATGAAATACGATATTTGAAATAAATGTGGGCTTCACATACTTAGTTCTCAAGTTATTCCCTAAGCAATTTTTATCAAATTGGCAAATCTCAATAATTATTCCTCATATCGGTGACGTACAATGGGCACGAGACATTTGTATGTCGATTATAGAGACTTAAAGAATGAAAATTAATTGATTAATTGCGCTTTCTATTCCAATAACAATTTCAGACTGTTTTTATTGACACTTCAAAATCGTTAATACTTAAAAGAATAAAAAAATCAATATAAATCGCATGGTCACAATTATTAAGCTAGGTAAATAAATAAGGATATACAAGTCCATACAGTTCTTGAATTAGAATTCGCTACTTGCGTATTCTTTCCATTCAAACAGTTTTCGATTGTAATATATATCGGCTCTAAGGGAGTAAGATTGTTAACAAATTGCATTAAACTATTTTCATGTAGCACAGTAGTAAAATGATTACAATTATCAAAATTCAAGTTAATACACGCCTTTTTTTCTATTTGTGCAATTTGAACAACCTACCCTTCTCATTCATTATGGATGTCATTAATAGATGATTCAATAAGTACAACCTTATTGTGCATTTTTAATTGAATTTCAATATATTAAATTGCATCTTTAAACTGATATTTTGCAAGTATGACTTAACATTTTGTCAGAGGCAGAGGAAACCTTTAAAGCTTTATCAACGGAACTATTCAAATCAAGCACTAAAATGTTTGAAAGTACAATGTAATGCTCTGAAAATGCGGAGATTTTTAAAACTCATTGGGAATTTTATAATCTTAAACTTTAGTAGTAGAGTAAGTAAAAGGAAATTTTCAAAATTCAAAGGTAAAGATTGTATGTGCTTCTTGTCCTATAAAAATGTTCTCATGTTATTATTGGATAGAAGAAAAAGTAAAGATTGATAACATACTTAATTTATTTTATTAAATAGCATTTTCAAGACCAAATAATAAACAAATAAGGAGTTAATTGAA
Source organism: Schmidtea polychroa (assembly GCA_959609185.1). Classification (NCBI taxonomy): domain Eukaryota; kingdom Metazoa; phylum Platyhelminthes; order Tricladida; family Dugesiidae; genus Schmidtea; species Schmidtea polychroa. Next base: position 69,863 of record CAUHTR010000491.1, on the reverse strand, counting down.
GATAAGTAGTGTGACCCTTGGACAAGACAGGGATAATCAAGTAAATTAATTACTTATTCTAATACGAATTTGATCAATCTTATATGAAACCTAGCTAATGTTTCTTCTATTATTCTTTCTGTCTTTTCAAAATATAAGAATTAAAATGCATTTTTTTTATTCTTTAAAGAATTTAAAATTTTTAACTTACATCTAAATTTAAAGCTATATTTTACACATTTTACATTATAATTCCTATAATAGGATTAGTAAGATAAATAATAGTTACTCCATGGAATATTGTAAGTTCTTAAAATTTGTCTATAATGCTTTAAAAATAGAGAAATGAAATGAATTGAAAATCTCTATCAAATAATAATGGTAATGATATTAATCGGAAAACAAATTATTTACATAGATTCAATATTTTCACAAATTAATCAATAATTCAAATAGAAATTCAACTGCCATAACTCAAAGCACTTTCAGTTAATCAACTCATTTTATAATTATTTGCTGTATAATAATTATTATTATTTACAATATCACATCGCTCACGTGTTCGCGTATACGCGCGCATACACACACACACACGTGCATGAATGTATTATTTCGTCACCTGTATTACGTATTCACATTTTGTTAATAATGTTATATATAGAATAAATAAATTAAATAAAAAAATATAATTATAATATGTAATTAGGCTGATAGTGGAGAATTTCTTGATTATCACTTAATGAATTTTACCGCATTTTATTCAATCACTTGCGAACATATAATCGACAGCTTCCACTTAGAAAATCAAATGTGTAGTACAAAAACATATATGTAATTAGTGAACTTGATCCTCACATATTATACGACAGGTCAAAACCCAATCGAAATAAATCTTTCGTGAAACTAAAATATATTTAAATGGGATGTGAAAATTATTTATTTGCACATATTTCCATCACAGTGTGTGTATGTGTATGTTTGTGCATGTGCAAGCGTGTGTGCATTGCGCACATTTGCCGAGTGCTATCGCTAGACACACACGATAATAACCTGGATTTTATTCCGCATTTCCAGGTATTCAGATGGGTTCCTAAGTCATTGGACTGAAAGTAATTCAGTAATTCGATTAGTTGGTTTGTGAAAATAATCAGTTGTGTTATTGCCAATAAATCCTATTGTAATTAATAATGGTTCAATATCAGCCGACTCCCCACTGATCAGCAATGCTCCGTCTAATTTTGTGCAATCTGTGTAATGTATGCACTTAAAATTTCTTTTTAGAATAAGAATACAATTTTGTGCGCATTGTGAAGTCAGTGGATCAACTCAATGAAATGGTAAAAGTTAGGATATATTTGTTAAGGAGTCTAACAAGTTTTTCATATAAAAATATATTTTATATGCTCACAGCATATAGAGAACTTTAGAGCAAACGATGACTTTAAAAAAACGCTTTATTGTAAATAGCTTCCATAATTTCGACAAGTATTTATAATTTCAAAATCATCAAAGATCATTTATTTTTATAAGTTTATAATTTTATTATAAATACGTGGAATGGATAAAAAATGCTTAGACTCACACAGAAATGAAATTTTAAACACAAAACAATGAATATCTATAGAATTTGTTTTACCCAGTGAACACCTATTGATATGGTTTACGACGTAAATTTAAAAATTGTACCACCAAATTGAATTTCGCAGCGTCATCCAACTTTTTGCTTTTGAGGAACACAGAAAAGAAGGATATCATTTATCACCATGCAAGATCACTATTTGTAAATGAATTATAGTTTTCCTCTGACAGGGAAAATGTGTTTGTTGAAGAAAGAAATGGGCGATCCAAGAAATTGGTGAGAAATTCGAAAAATTGTGAGATGAATTACCTACAGAGAACTGCCAACTAGACTCAATGTAAGCAAGAAGACTACGCAGAACATGCTGGATGACATTTGAATCAGAAAATTATACACTCGATTGGTCCAAAGTTTCTTGACAGCAGAGATGCGAGAAAAATGAATGCAAGTATGTCAAGAAAGCTTAGCCCTCTTTCATCTTCAAGGGCAAAATTTTTTGAAGAATGTTATAACAGGACGAGACGCCATTGAGTCTTTATGTTCCATACAGTAAGTGTGAGTCTAATAAATAGGTTTCCGAAAATGTCTCATGCTCCGTGTGTTTTTGGATACAAAAAATGTGATAAGACCAACTTTACTCCGGGAATCATCGACTATCTGTACTACTATGCATTGGTTAGTGATGTGATGAAGTTGCGGTGAAATACCAGGAATCAAGACCTCGATCTTGCATATGACAACACACCAGTTCACATAGATCACATATAAGTTATTGCGCATTTCAATGTATAAATTTTAATTATTTTTCAATGCATAGATCGTTTTACCTAGTGGATAAATAATTATGACAGCTTATTATTTGTGTTATTTTTATGCAAATTTGTAAAAACAAGATTTTTTAAAGAAAAAAAAGTTTAAACACAGAACAATTTTTCAATAGTATGACTGTATTTTTGTTATTATATCTGTGAACCTGGATGTAATTTTCTGACCAGCTGCAATTCATAATTCTGGTCCAAGATTTATATTATTCAATGATTTAGTTTGAATTACATCTATGGTTGAACAAAATGTTTAAGTTGTGAGATTCAGTCAAACCAGTTACATAAATTATTTAAATTCCTTCAATTCTACAATGTAAAACAGCAAATTTCTCGCAAAAGCGAAGGAAAATTGCACGGTGATTTAAAGAACTTCCGAAAATTTGAAAATTTGCATGTCAATTTAATTTCTATTTTTCCAAAGTTGCAGTTTAGATACAAAAGCTTGTAATGTTTTTGTTGCATCCATAATGGTGACATCAGACCCTTGAATTGAAAGACTTATATCGTTCATGTAGTTACAATTATCTACCAGTTAAGCCAATTTAGAGATAATCATTTTTTTTGAAAAATATCTTCTTCGAGAAAAAAATGAAACTTCCGTCCTTAACATGAAAGCGCGTTTCGAAACCAGACCTCTCGATGGTAATTAATCTTCTGTATAGTACAAAGGTACATCATGCTCTGCTTCTAATAAAATCCACCATTTTAATAGGGTCACGGGACAAAATGGTATAGATTTAAGTCTATTTAAATATACTCTATTTAATAGAGTAATAAGTTTATTTTTTAAATGTAGTTAGTTAATTATTGCTGTAGTTATTATTGCAATATTCGAGAGTGATCGATAACCTACCTCGAAACAACAATACAATAGAGGGTTGGGATAATGCTTTCAACAATGTTGTTGGTTTTGCTCATCCGTCCGTAACAAATTTAACTCGAAAACTACTACAGGAGCAACATTACACTCAACTTCATCGCTGTCAACGTGAGCTAGGTTCAACAACAGGAAAGAAGAAGAATACGCCCGCATAAATGAAGCACTTCACACCATGGTAGTCGATTATAACAACCGACATCCGGTTGCATATTTGAGAGATATTGCGCACGAGCTCAATATAAATCTTGTCTAGAAGCAACTTTATTGCAAAAGTGTATAAACATAAACGAAACATTGAAAGGCTTTTAGTGGGCATATAGTCTTAGATGTTTAACATTAAATTTTATATAACTTATTTATTTATTATAATTTATATATTTTTATTTGGCTAGTCGAAATTTTTCTATTGTTTTTTATTATAAAACGAAAGACGGAAAGAGACAGACATTTATTCTAAATAAAGGCAACTTACTTTTCTAATCATTAATCAATTCCTTCAAAAATTAATGCTACATATGTGTTAGGGCATTAATACATATTTACTCTATTTAAATACATTTAAATCTATACCATTTTGTTCATTGTACTATTTAATCCAAGTAACATGTTGTCCTAGAACCTTTTAATAACTATCGATAATAATTCGTTTGAATATTATGTGAAAATCGACTTACCTCAATCGAATGATGCATAATTTGTCCAATTTGGACCATTAATTCCTTTTTAACTGTTATCTACTATATAATAATAACAAAATTATTGTCATTTAGGAGTTACTGAATTAAACCGCATATTGAATTTGTTTTGAACATATTAATCTATGGAACATTATGTATTTGGATTGATAGCACGATTCTGTCATTTTTGACGAGTTAAAGCTTATATATATATATATATTTCTTATTAATTTAATAATCGATTTAATAATTTAATAATCAATTTAATAATATTAGTCAAAAAATATAATATATTCAAATATCCTTGCTTAAATATTGTATAAAACAAAAAGTTAGACGATGTTATTCTTCAGTCCTTTTCGCCTATTTACTAGTTAAATGAGTCATGAAAAATTTTCTTTTTTTAGTATTTTAAGGTATGGAGCACTGAATAAACTTAAAAATTACGTTACCAGAAAACATTGATCCAATCATTACAGTCTGTTTGAAAATGGGCTTTATATTATTAAGACATTTGTATTTCAGATGTTAGATATTAATCACAATTCACAAATCTGTTACGTTTAAAGTTTTCCCTTTTCTTTTGTCAAACTATAAATCAATATGTTAAATAACAAATCAAAGAATGAAGATGGACGTAAATGAAGTTTAATATATGATATTTAATTTTACCCAAATATACACAGAAGTCAAAGTGATGGTAACTGATGGGGAGGGGAGGGAGAGAAAATGGTGATAATGCAAAAAATGCGGAATATCTACACTATAGACATATTATTTTATTTGGTTATGTTTCATAAAATTTCTCCACTGAATCCGCGTTCCAGATTGTCATGTAATTATGCAAATATATTATCATTGGTTGGATAAAATTAGTTTATTGGTCAATTTCTGTTTTGTTCAAAATATGAAATTTCAAACGGAATATCAAATTGCAAATACAGACTAAATGAAAAAATATATAGCTGTCGAATTAGGAAGCATTTTTCAAGAGTTTTGATAAATTGGTTACATTTTTTTTATCGATTCCTTAATTGGTAAAATTATTGTGCAAAGGAATGGGAAATTATGAAAAAAACGCTATGGATTGGGGAAAGTTCTATCGACATGTGGCTTGTGAATGGAAGATGAACAACAATATTCTATTGGATGAAAATATGAAATGAGAAAATTAACCCAATTGCAGTGGAACTCGATTGGACTGCTGTCAGAAAGAGGAAATCTCATCAAACTGGATATAATGCTAATTCCCAACAATGAATTATTGATAAAGTAGTTTATATTGTCAAATTTTGCTTTTTATAGTTCTTATCCAATCAAAACACGAATGCAATATTGTCAATTATTCAACCGAAAGTGACTGCTGGCACTCATATTATTACACATTATCATCTTTATTACATCGAGTTTTCTATTTTGCAATTGTTATTTATTCTCAATCGATAATAATGCACAAGGACACTCTGTCCCCACCCCCTGTTTACCCATTAGGTACACACGCAACAAATGGATTTATATCGGATCCCGTAAATATGCTATTTAAAATGAATCAAAAACTGAAATAAATGGCCCAAAAATACACGAAGTTCCATTGTGCTGGGAACCTATTATCCAGGAGAACATAAAAGAAAAATACATTAATAAATAAATAGATCATGAAGCTGCTAAGTATTGTCTAGGAATCTTTAATTTCGTAACTTATATTCATTATTTTTAAAGCCCGAAATGTTTTTAAATGTAAAATTTTAAACAAAAATTCATCGATTCTTTTGATTGGATATTAAAATATATAGATATATATTCTCACCGAAATCAGCAATTTTAACATTTTTCTGTGAATCCAACAGTAAATTTTCCGGTTTTAAATCCCTATGAACTACTTTATGCCTATGGCAATAATCTACACCAGATACTATTTGCTGAAAAAACTTTCGAGCATCTTTTTCATTTAACTTTCCAGATTTTACTATGTGATCAAATAATTCTCCACCGCTTACGTATTCCATTATCATAAAAATATCTGTTGGAGTACTTATAACCTGGATTCGTGACAATCAAGAAATTTTTATTTTCAATTTCAATTTCTAACTTGATACAGTTTTATTATATGTGGATGTCGAAACAGCCATAGATTTTGAATTTCCCGTCTTAACTTCCCAGCAACATCAAGGGCTTTGATTTTATCTCGGTTTACAATTTTCACGGCAACTTGGACACCTGTTGATTTGTGAATACCGACTTTGACTTTGCCAAATGTTCCAACACCAAGAGTTTCACCTATAGTATAATTTCCAATTCGAACTTCTGATGCCGATGATGTTGCTTTTGGAAATCCTCTTCTATTGTCAGTCATTAAAAAAAATTGTGTAAATATCTTAACTAGTAAATATACTAAAACAAAATCACGTTTCAAGTTTGACCTTCATTATTAATAAGTTTTGATAATTTAAAACCAAAATATTTTGTTTGATATAATTTTTAAATATTAAACTATTTTTTGAAATTTGAATTTTTAATAATTTCTAAATATTTAAATATATAACTGATACAATTAATTAAGACTATTAAATAACTCAATATTATATTACAAATTGATTTCTAAAATGGTTAAAATGTTGATCATATACAAAATATATATAAAAAAAGATAAACCGTTACTTACGGGCAAATGGAAGTAAAATACAAGCTATAAATCCATTCATTTGTTTGGTAATTATTAAAAGTCCAATGAGTTATATTAATAAGTTATAATTAGTTAAGTAATTAAAATAAAATGACGATGGACACAAACCCTTGAAATTTTCTTGTCTTGCTAAGCCTTTCACAAAAAGTTGGAAGTATTTTAAAATCATATTTCCGTGTTTTAATGCAGGTATACAACTCTAATTTTTAGTCAACTCAACACAATTTGTGAAGATGAATTTTATAAATTTTGTCAATTCCATGTCTTACAGTAAAAAATTGCATGAGATGTTTGTAATAATCTTGAATCCGTTGGGTTTTAATCGAATAGACAATACTAATCGGTGGTTCTGACTCCTCGTGTTCTTTAAAATAAAACACAATACTCCCAACGATTATTTGTATTTACAGTATTATATATAACAAATTACACGCCTGAATTGATACAGCAAGAAATAATATATCTGAACTACTCGACGAATCCCGCTGCAGCTGTTGGATTCCTTCCACTGTAATACAATAATCACCTTCAATAATCTGATCCTGATTCGACCCTAATTGATCCATTGGCTTCTCTTAATCCTTCATTTGTCTTATTTACAAAAAAATTGATATATCTCCTTAAATTCTATTCTCAATTTCTTCGTCCCTACCTGAGGCATTTTCTGGTGGTTTCTAATATCGGCTTGCCTTATAAAGTGATATAATCCACTTAATTAATGATCCTCAACGCAAATCGTCTATATTTAATAAACCTCTCTCTGCGAGTTTCTTTCATGTTCTATTCGTCTAATAATATAATTAATTACCTTACCATGCACTTTTCTTATGATAATTTTTTCCCACATGATGTGCTGACAATGGTTTTTCAATTTCCTGTTTGTTTGCTTTTTTTGTTGTTTACTCAACTTGAATTTTCTTTAATTAGTTAACGATTTTCTGTTTTTTCATCCCCTTGATTTTATACCCTTTCAAAACGTATTCTAATTAATGCATTATCACAATGATCTTTCCTCCTGTCTGCTTTATACCTGACCCATTTTTCAAATTCAAATTTTATATTTTATTGATTTTATAAAATTTTTCAATCTTCGTCATTCGGTTTTCAATTATACCATTATTTGACTTTCCAAGATTATGACTTTTTAAGATAATTTTGTTTTACAACTCCAGCAAATATTAATTTGAAAAGGTTTTGCATCACATTTTTTATTTATTGTCTAAATTGTTGAAAATTTTAGGACACACAAATTGAGGATACAAAAAACAAAAGAAATTCGATAAATAAATATGTAAAACAAAATCTGATTTATTATAAAATAATACCTCAAAAGGTACTTGTTCATTATCGGGACCCCCTGTAAAAAATAATAATAATTAAACTTTGAAAATAACTTACGACATGTTGAGTGTGACCAGTACCCTTGTGAGTTCATACGGAACCCAGTTTCCTTGTTTTTGCACATACCTGAAGCGTGTTGCTATTTTTATAATTATTATTTCCCACGAAATTGCAACTGCAATTTGTGGTGTATGATCATTTTTATTACAGTTATCTACCTGGTTGGAGTAAGAAACTATATAGTTTAATTCTCTATAGTAAATTATTACTATAGAGAATTACGAAAAATCAATTACAAAATTAAAAAAATAGAATTGGAAACTAAAATTTTAAAGAAATATAATCCCAAACTTAAAGAAGATCCTATTGCCTATTATGGTATGTAAATCGTTTTATGTTTTTTAATTAAATAAAATTTGTGTTAACCATTATTATTAAATAATATTTTATTGTTAATATTTGTTGTAACCCAGCTGTCCTGACACAATTTTTACAGGTGACGCTGCTGCGTACTACAGATTTTCTTCGCAGTTCAAGTACACACGCAATAGAATATGCATATACATAAACACATACGAAATAGATAACAATAAAAATACATAAGAATATAATAAAATAAATATACCCATTGTTTTGAGACGGGTTGAAATTGCTTGTTAAGTCACTCCTAAGGTTTCAGCTAGCTCCTCTTGTGTTTTGTATGAATCTTGGTTCAATAACTCCTCCAACTTCGCGTCTTCAAGCGTTACTGGCCTCCATTCGCGTTCTTTGTCACTGGTGTCAAAACCGCAACTTTTAAAACGCCGGAAACAGTATTCACATGTTTTTATTGATGAAGATGTCTCCCATATGCTTCGCACAGCAATTGATATCCATCAGCTGCACTTCTTTAGAATGAAAACAAAAAAGCAGAGCTTCCCGCAAATTGTGTTTTGTTGGCCCAAAAGTTGACATAGTTAGAGCACGAAAAAACTGTGTTGTTGTTTACACTTTAGCAAAATGACACATACTAATTTTTAAGTGTAAAATGATGATGCTTTAACACTAATAGGATTACCAAAAGGTTCGATGCGATTCAATAAGGGTTACACCATCTTTTGGTAAATCCTTCAAAACTTCATTGGATACTTAATATAATACAATTTTAAGTTAATCTTTTTAATTTTGAAACTTAGTAAAAACAAAATTTTGTATTTATAATAAAATATACTTTAAAGTTTTTTTCTATCTTTTCAAAGACATATTTGATAATTTTATATGGACATGGACATCTGTGAGGTCCATCTAATCTCGATTTTACTACCCTATTGTTACGCCACTCCTCCTGACATATGAAAGATAATGCTGAAGATAATGCCACTTTAAAGAATATTTTAAGAACCAGCTACATATAGCTACATTTTGGATAATAATACTTTTTAAATCGGCTGTGAAAAATGTAAAGATAATGCTATTCTGTACAAATTTGGCGGAACTACTAAGACTGCGATACTAATAATGTCAGCAACAGTCAGCATTGCTTCCACTTCAATTTTGAGAAATTCTATTTTTAAAATTTTTAATATCTTTTAAAAAGAACTTTTGGCTACTAAAGACAATTTTTATGATTTAGTAATTAAAGAATTTTGTAGATAAACAAGAAGAATTGAGTTTTTATATAAATAAAAATTTTTTTTTGAATTTTTTTTATTGCTTTCACAAAATTTTTGAGTACTGGTCAGCAACAAAAAATATCGCTGTTTTTTTACGAGCGAAAACATATTCAATCATAAAAAAATTTGTTATCTTTCTCAAATTGATATATGTAGAGAAACTGCATAGTATAGGATTTGGTATTCAACTTCATCGTAAAGAAGAATATAGTATCATTATTAACTTTATTAACCCTTCTAGAAAGGTCCTGAATGAATTTCTTTTTATAAATCTGTATCCAGTCATTTTGTAAGCAGTTCGAAATAAAAGCACTTCAAAGACAGTAGAAACGTATTTACTTAACTGGAATTTGTTGATTCTTGGTTGCTGCTCTTATGGTGTTGAACCAACATCTTTCTTTAAATTTTTGTTTGAAAAATTTATTGAAATTAACTTCCATTGATATTAAATATGTTGTCCATCTTATGGGGTAAAACGAATTAGGGATCAATTGGCGAAAACCATGTAAAACCATACAACAGACGATTTGAAATGTTTATAAATGAATACAAATTAATGAGAATAAGTAAACAAATAAACATTTATTTATGGTGGAACTTCAAATCCTCATTAAATGTCGGATAAATGAATTAGAAAACAATTAAATGAAACGTCAACATGAAGCGCTGGTTAGGAGAATTCCTTGAACTGAATTCCAGAATAGTTTGAAAATAAGATATATAATTCATCAAATGTTTATCATTATTCGACAAATAAATTTGACTAAAAAAATAACAATATTTCTCTATTGATGGATTTGGTAAATACGATTTCAAAATCAAACACCAAATATGATCTTTAGAGTTTAATAAATCTGTAACATCACAGGATTCATTTTTGGGACCCTATTAGCAAAAACACCGACTCTCCGAAGCATCATCTTCATGCATTGATTCTGAATATAATAACTTTATTATTATTATTATTATTATTATTATTATTATTATTATTATTATTATTATTATTATTATTATTATTATTATTATTATTATTATTATTATCATCATTACTATTATTATCACTTCTCACAATTTTAAAATTATTGGCTATACACCGTCCTCTCAAAAGTCACCAGCCGCTAGTATAAATGAATGATAATATAAATATTGTATAATAAACAGATGCAAAGAAACTAAAACTTGGTGCCTTCGCCAAAGATCTTGCGAATATTTACAAGTCTGTTAAATATGGACTCAACTTATAGTCTGAATACTCTGAAAAAGTGCTAAACTAGTCTTTACTAGATTTATGTGATTATGTGAGTTTATGTGGCGCAAACGTGTTCTAAGCAACAGTGCCGATGTGTTCGACACTATTCTCAACGACATTGTGGTTTTCTGGCCATCTGGATAACCATTTACAAACTCTTTCCAAACTCTTTACAAACATTTGCTGAGTTTGTAACTGTGATTTAGAAAATAAATATAATAATAATGTGTTCTTTTTTAATTTAATTTTTGGGGGTAAGATAACACGGAAGTACCGAATGCAGATGTAAACTGAAAACAATATATGTATTTTTATAGTTTTTGTAATGTATGCACTATTCTTATTTATATTATTTTATGTTATTTATTTTATTAAAAGAAAATTAAATTTGAAATTAAAAATTCAATCCATAAAGAAAGATTCTAGAAATAAATTAAACAGAAAAATTCTAAAATCAAAAAACAAAATTGTCTTAGAAAAAAGAAACAAAATAATACTTTAAAAGAAAGGGAAAAAATGAGGACGAAGGTTTAGGAAAATTCAGAATAATAATACAGATAACAATAATCAGAGAATATTGAAAACGAAACGATTATAAAAACCACTTTACTATAAAGTAGAACGAAATAACAATTCGAATACAGATTACAAAACCTAGGAATTAGAATAATAAATCAGAAAATATTTTCAATCTACTTGGAGCCGTACAATTTTAAGGTTGATTTATTAATATTTTTTGTAATAAAAGTTAACTAAGTTAATTCGTTCTATTTCTTTGTTTTGATTTAAAGTAATCATTTATTTTCGTTGTAGTTAATACATATTCACACGCATTACACACAAGCATCCCAGCAGTCCCAATACAAGTTTTAAAGGAGATTCTACTGGGCTCTTACAAATCTTCTGCAAGACATCCAAAGCACTAGCTGAACAAAATAATTATTTATATATATATAGTCAAGTTCAGAACATAACCCTAAATATTATAGTGACATAGATATAACAGTTCTACTATAAAAAACGACATAAAATGAATATCGATAACCACTTACCATAAATTAAGTACACTGAAAAATCTATTCTTTTAGTGAGAGGGATGAATATGATGACTTGATAGAAAGGTTTCAATATTTGGCTTCTTCAGAGAGTAATTTCCAACCTGTTTCATTTTTACAAGTAGATTTGCAACCACAGTGAAACCTCTAATAATAGGACTATTGCAAGATTTTTATAATACAATAGAGGATACATATATGAGTTCAATGAAATGGCTTCTCATTACCATAAGGTTATGAATTACAATATTTAGAACATTTAATTTAATTTATTATTTAATTCTTATTATTTCCAATAAATGAACGATAAATAAATCATATAAAACATGTTTGCGGTCATTCGGTGACACTGCTCTTTATATACGTGGTACAATATATAATTTATTAACATTTATTCTTCAATTCTAAAATGAATATATACCAAGAACGGTGACCCGACAATTGCGCGCAGGACAATTGGATTTTTATGTCAGCCTATGTATCTATCTTCCCAGTAGTTTATCAATGGTGCCATTAGAGGAGGGCAGTCATTTTCCAATTCATCGAAAACTAGCAGGAACATCGACTACATCATTTTGACGTGCATTCTTAGATATTCGTCATCACGGTTGGAGGTTGCAAGATTTAAATCTTGGACCTTGCGGTGGGTTGTCTTGCGCGCATCTGTTACGGCGCCACCAAGAAATATTTTTTTAATGACGTATATACCGATTCGATAACACAAGGATGATATGAAATTCTCATAGGCCTAGTCTGTATGATGTCAAATGTATTATGCATTCGATAACTGCAGTACAACTTACAAGCATTCTTGATTAAAGTCTCTGCCAAAAATTTGTGTTATTTCATTTCTACTATCGGTTTTAAGAAATTACCTTATCATATAAGTCAATGTTAACTGAAAATATATTAATAATATAATCTTACTCAACAAATTTCCATTGACCAAAGCAGGGTTTGAATCAACACATTCTGCCATTTTATCACAAATCACATCGACAAGTCGTTCAAATACTGCTTTGACATTGACATTTTCTTTAGCTGAGGTTTCAAAGAAATCTAAATCTAAATTAAATAGTTAAAATCAATTGAATAAAACAAGAAAATTAGTATCAACTTAAATAATCTGCCAGCTGTTTGGCCCGTTCTGTGGAAACCGCCCGATTTTCTTCTAGATCACATTTATTTCCTACAAGCATGATTTGTGCATTATCCCACGAATAGGTTTTAATCTGTGTTACCCTAAAAATAATACAGCAATTAAATATGCATAATAATAATAATGAAAATAATAAAAAAAATAATAATATTAAATAAGTGAATGATAAGATAAACCTTTTGTTGTAAAGTATATATCAGGGGTGGGCAAGTGTGGCTCTTTGATGAGCTGTGTGGCTCCAATCGATATCTGATTTTATAGTTGTGGCTCTTTGTAATACAGGGAAAACATGTATTTGGCTCTCGATGACCTCATGCATGCCCACCTCTGGTATAAATTGAAAGAAATGAACTTTTTTCAATATATAGTTTGCAGCAAAAGGCTTATCAAATCATTTACTTATTTAAAATTTATAATCAATAATAATCAATAATAATCAATAATAATCAATAATAATCAATAATAATCAATAATAATAATAATAATAATAATAATAATAATAATATATATTACTTTATTGTTTTAAATAATAAATGCTGCTACCAATAAATCATCACTTTAATAATAATAATAATAATAATAATAATAATAATAATAATAATAATAATAATAATAATAATGTGAGATAATTATAATTTAAAATAAAAATTTACCTAACCAGGTTACTGTGACCTAATGGTTCATGTGGGAATATGAGCGTGCAATTATAATTACTATGTATATATTATTTAGAATTACTACTTCTTTCTAAACTACTTGTATTTAAAACAACTATTAATAATTGAGAAATTTGAAATGTAATAATAATTGTTTTATCAAAGTTAAATAAACAATGTTCAAGTAAATTCAAAAATATATCTCTACTCATTAATTCATTAATTCAATACAACATACTGTTTTTTATTTCTTATTATTTTAAATATCAAAATTTATTTTTAGTCTTTTAATGGAAGCGCTAAAATATATCATTTTAAATACTATTCAATTAATTTTCATTTTAAATTTATAATATTTTTATTTAATATTATTCAATTTGAAATCTCACATATATAATTTATCTGTATCAATAATAACTCTTATACTAATAATACTTGGAATCAGTATAAATAATACTGCAATTGTTTTTCAAATTTAGATTCTGTTAAATAAATTTTTGATTATAATATTGTCTTTTAAAAATTTTAATAATAATATTATTATTAAACAATTAAATGATAATATAAGCATTTTGCTGCTAAATATATATTCAATAAAATAAAAAGTTTTGCAATAGTCTATTTTTATAAAGACAGGCCAAATCTGCAACTACAACATCACTTTTACAATGATACAATTGAAAAGGATTATTTTTATATTATTTTTATTTTCATTTTATTGAATATATACTTCGCAGCAAAGGCTTATATTATCATTTAATTGTTTAACGTTGAATTAATACTTATTAATACTTATAATTATAATTATAATAATTATTATTATTATTATTATTATTATTATCATTATTATTATTAGTAGAGTATAGTGTGGACCCGGGAACAAAGACATATGACGTCATCGATGACGTCACAAAGACATATTACGTCATACAATTTTTTTTAATTTTAAAATTTTAAAAAATTTTTTTTTTAAAAAATATATTACGTTGCGGTATTTTAAAATTTATATTACGTTGCGGTATTTTAAAATGAAAATTTATTTTATTCACATCATTCGAAAGGTCTTGAAGAGATCTATGCAAAGGTTTCACCCGGGTCCACACTATACTCTACTCTACTGTTTTTTCTCTCTCTTTTTCACCCCTTTGTCTCTTTTCTCTTTGTTCGATTGGGATTTAAGTGTAACCATGTATAGGCAGAATTTAATTCTCTACAAAATGGCTCAATTAAAACTTTAGTTTGTCGCTTTGTGTGTAATACACACATGTTTTTACGATAAATTTGTATTTTTCGCGCGGTTAACGTAATTTTCTTGGATTTTTATTCATATATTATATAGATAAAATTTAATTTTCTATAAAATGGCTCAATTACAATTTTAGTTTGTCGCTTTGTGTGTAATACACACATGTTTTTACGATAAATTTGTATTTTTCATACAGTTAACGTAATTTTCTTAGGATTTTATTCATATAATATATAGATAAAATTTAATTTTCTATAAAATGGATTGATTAGAAATTATGTATCTTGTTCTGTGTGTAATACACACATGTTTTATGATAAATTTGTATTTATTATAAGTTAACGTAATTTCCTTGGATATTTATTCATATATTATATAGATAAAATTTAATTTTCTATAAAATAGCTTGATTAAAAATTATGTCTCGTATGTTGTGTGTAATTCACACATGTTTTTACGATAAATTTGTATTTTTCATACAGTTAACGTAATTTTCTTAGGATTTTATTCATATAATATATAGATAAAATTTAATTTTCTATAAAATGGATTGATTAGAAATTATGTATCTTGTTCTGTGTGTAATACACACATGTTTTATGATAAATTTGTATTTATTATAAGTTAACGTAATTTCCTTGGATATTTATTCATATATTATATAGATAAAATTTAATTTTCTATAAAATAGCTTGATTAAAAATTATGTCTCGTATGTTGTGTGTAATTCACACATGTTTTTACGATAAATTTGTATTTTTCATACAGTTAACGTAATTTTCTTAGGATTTTATTCATATAATATATAGATAAAATTTAATTTTCTATAAAATGGATTGATTAGAAATTATGTATCTTGTTCTGTGTGTAATACACACATGTTTTATGATAAATTTGTATTTATTATAAGTTAACGTAATTTCCTTGGATATTTATTCATATATTATATAGATAAAATTTAATTTTCTATAAAATAGCTTGATTAAAAATTATGTCTCGTATGTTGTGTGTAATTCACACATGTTTTTACGATAAATTTGTATTTTTCATACAGTTAACGTAATTTTCTTAGGATTTTATTCATATAATATATAGATAAAATTTAATTTTCTATAAAATAGCTTGATTAAAAATTATGTCTTGTATGTTGTGTGTAATACACACATGTTTTTACGATAAATTTGTATTTTTCATATAGTTAACGTAATTTTCTTAGGATTTTATTCATATAATATAGATAAAATTTAATTTTCTATAAAATGGATTGATCTAGAGTTTAAAATGTTGTATTATTTTATTACTTTGTTGCAATATTTTTATAATCTTATAACAATTTGCTTAAATATTTTACATCTGGTGAAATATTTCCGAAATATGTTATTACTTTGTTGTAATTTACTGAAAGACTTCACAATTTATTACAATATTCTTTTTAATTTGTTGTCCGTCTTCGAAATAATGTATTGATTTGTCCCAATTAACATCATTATTTTATTACTTTGTTGCAATATTTTTATTATTTTAGTTACAATTTGATAAATATTTTACAACTTTGTTGAAATTTTCTGAAATATGTTACTACTTTGTTGTAATATTTTCTAATCTTGTTACAATTTGCTTAAATATTTTACAACTGTTGAAAATTTATCTGAAATATGTTATTCTTTGTTACAATTTTATGAAAACGTTATTACTGTTTTGCAATTTGATGAAAAAATGATATTACTTTGTGGGTTCATCACATTATTTTTATTAAATTATTATGAAAATGTTAAATAAGTCAACTTTAGCATCAAAATGTGTATTAAAATATATTGAAGTTTTAAAATACTGTAACGTAATGCATTTATTTTTCCTACCCCTTCCTTGATTTTGATTGGTCAGAATATATTTATTTTTCCTACCCCTTCCTTGATTTTGATTGGTCAGAATTTAATCATGTGTAATATATAAGCAGTAACTTTTCAAATGTTTGTCATTTAAACTTTTAATTTAACTTATATAAGTGAATAATTTTTTATTCTCTATCTAATATTAATGATTATTTTCTTTTAGTGAACGGATGCAGTTTATATAAATTTTGTATTGCCGAAAGTCATGAAGATGTGGAGAACTGTAAATCAGTTACATCATCATATTTCAAGATAAATGACTCTACCTTATCGGGTTACATATGTCCGGAATGTCTCATTATATCACCAGGTAGGTGGTTAATGTTTGTACGACAACACGGACACCATCTTAGAAGATTCGAAGAAACGAAGAGCAGGATGATCACTAAAAGTAATACTCTTTCTACTATTAACAATTATTAATTTTTATAGTACAATCGAAAATGAATACATCATACGATCCTAAGCAGATTAAAGAATATGTTACAAGTTATGTTATTTAAGTTGTTTAATATTAATTATAAATATAGTTAGACAAAACTCTGGCACCACAAAACGAAAGTCAATATTTCACGGAAATGGAGACTCTAACATACAATTGTGTCCACGTCGGGAGTCTGACTTAAATGGTTCTCGTGTTGAATTGACAAGCGATGTATCTGCAATTAATTCTCCTGACATTGTTGTTCCAGATTGTCTCATCAAAGAAATAGAAGATCATATTCAACGAATGGGACAGTAAAAATCCAATTTGGACTTTGTGCAGAGTTTATCAAAGAGGATGGTGAAATTAAAAAATGGTGTTTGTCGAATAAAGCAATTACAATGTCATCTTCATTTATTAATGATGGAATTGAAAAATTAAAAGAAAAGTTGGAGAAATACACTCAACAAAGTAGTGGGTGGAGAATTCATAAAATATTAGAAGTTACTATGATTTTAACTAAATTATCAGACATAATACATGTATCTGGTAAGTTTATTTACATTATTATATATATAAATCAAGATATTTACTTAGGTTCAAGTTACATTAAAACGCCAAATTACCTGAAAAACTGCCAGGCTTTAGTTAATGTTCAAAATAATGATCAATTCTGCTTTTTATATAGCATACTGGCCGTATTACGTTATGATGACATACGTCGGGATAGAGAAAGAACAACAAAATATAACTTAAGTGGTAATATATATATATTTATAAATGTCATAAATCATTGAATTTTGTTTTTAAGACTTAAAATGGAAATTTGAATGGTTTCCGATGAAGTTGGTTAACATTTGTCAATTTGAAGCAATGAATCCAAATCTAGCGATCAATGTTCTCAAATATAATAAAGATCCAATTAAACAAAAAACTAATGATATTTTCAAGAATCCGTTCGTTGACTTGGTATATAGAAGTACTTCGACGGGATCTCAGATATATCTCTTATTGATTGAAGAAGGTAATATTTCCTTTAATCATTAAAAATATTAACTAAATTTTAGAATTAAATTATCATTTTTTGGCTGTAACCAATCTAGATCGACTGCTGAATTACAGAGATAGAGTAGAAGGAGTCAGAATCCAATCACAATGGTGTCATACATGTCTTCATGGGTTTCGAAAACGTCCTGCTTTTGAAAGACATATAGGTCTTTGCAGGAAAAATGTGGAGCGGACGACTCTATACTCAATGCCAGAGAATAAATATATCGAATTTAAAGACTGGAGTAAAACTATAAAACAGCAGTTTGTTGTCTACGCGGACTTTGAATCGATATTACCTCTAGATGACAAACACTTCCAAAAACATGAGCCGATTGCATCTGAATTTGTGCTTCTTCATCAAGGTTGTCCGATCCGAAATGAAACATTTGTTGGGGAAAACTGTATCATTCAGTTCATACAAGCATTGGATGATATAGCTACAGACATAGTTTATCCGTGGTATAAAATTAATGGATCAAAGGAAATGATGGAACTCACTTGGGAACAGCAGGAAGAATTTACGAATCAAACTCATTGCTACCTTTGTAAAAAGATTATCAATATACCTGTTCGAGATCATGATCATTTTACTGGTCAATATCTCGGAGCAGCATGTCAAGATTGCAACTTGGCTAGAAGAATCAATCCGTCTTTACCTGTTGTATTTCATAATCTTCGTGGATATGACATTCATCATATATTAAAATATGCAATTGGAAAATTCCCTGATTGGAATTTAAATGTTATTCCTCAATCAACAGAAAAGTTTCTCACACTTACAGCGACATCGAAAGGCAGAAGAATTAGATTCATTGATTCTTTACAATTTTTAAATAGCAGCTTGGCAAATTTATCAAGAAATTTACCATGTCTTCCACTGACCTCAGATGTTTTCGAATCACAGATGATGACTTGTAAAACCATTTTTCCTTATGATATGGCTACATCAACTTATTCAAGATCCAGAGCTTTACCGTTTATTTGAAGCTGGTATTCGTGGTGGAATGACATTTATCAACAAACATCATGTTGAAGCTGATGAATCAACACAAATGTCATACCTAGATGTTAATAATTTATATGGATGGGCGCTGTCGCAAAAACTTCCTGTTGGTGAATTTAGATGGATAAATGATCAGACTGAAATGAATGGTATTGTTGAAAGATGTACAAATGGGGATGAGTTTGATGGAGATCGTGGATATGTTCTAGAGGTTGACATCGTCATTCCTGATAGTATACAAGATAAGCTAGATGATTTACCTATAGCTCCTGAGCTTTGTTATCCACCTGGTAGTAAAGTTGAAAAGCTGTTGTTAACTCATGAGCCTAAGAAAAACTATGTAGTTAATGGTAGAGTTTTGACAGAGTGGTTGAGTTACGGCGCAAAAGTCACAAAAGTTAATCGTGCTGTAGAATTCAAGCAAGTAGCTATTTTCAAAGGATATATTGATTACAATACCAAAATGAGAGCAGCTAGTACGGATTCGTTTCAGCGAGATTATTATAAGTTAAAGAACAACAGTTTATACGGTAAAACTGTGGAAAACTTGAAGAAACGTATAAATTTGAGATTATGCAGCAAAAGCAAAAGATTGATAACTTATTGTAGTCATCCTATGTTTCGTCGTAGCATCAAGATTGCGGATGATCTCATTGCTGTTATACTCAATAAGGAAATTGTGTGTTTAGATAGACCAATGTATATTGGACAAACCGTACTTGATTTATCCAAACTTCGCATGTACCAATTTCAATATAAAGAACTACAGAGTTATAGAGAAAAATTCAATTGTCAAATTAATATCGTAGCTGGTGACACAGATTCCTTCTTTTTAGAGTGTAAAAATGTAGATTTACGCTTACAACTATATCCAAAAATGATTGAAGATGGGCTCCTAGATACTTCAAATTATCCAGTGACCGATCCGTTGTTCTCTGATAAAATTTGTTCTGTAATCGGGAAAGTTAAGGATGAGAATAAAGGAAATCAATATAAAGAATGGGTGTTTCTTCGACCCAAGTGCTACTCACTCCAAGGCGATAAAAACACTCTAAAAGCCAAAGGAATAAGACTTACAAACTCTAATCTTACACATGAAGCCTATAAAAAAGTGTATACTGATGGTGGAACAGTGAGCATCCCACAAAAAAGAATAGGAAGTGTCAATCATCAGTTGTATACTTTCATGACAGAAAAACGAGCTCTCCAATGTTTGGACGATAAAAGGTATTGGTACAATTGTAATGAAAGTTATGCCTACGGTCACTATAAGATTCGCCAAATGCATATTGCAACTACTATGTCTAGAAATGAATGCAAATCGAAACAAGCACTTTAACAATTAAATTTATGTGAATAATAAAATATATATTGTGAATTGTTTGACTTAGTTAATTAAAATGTGTTTTATCATTTAATTATTCATTTGTCCAATTAATTTAGATAATTAGTTTCAAGTAAGAAATATTATTTTTGTGTTTATTTTATTTATTTTTTTTTTTCCGAAAAAATAATATCCGGTTTATCTAAAATTAACTCAGCGTTTTATTTTATAATAATTACTAATTAATATTTTATTCAAATTGAAATATTATTGTTATAATTTACCTCTTGTTAGAATATAATGTAAATGTAAAATTAAAAAAAAAAAAAAAAAAAAAAAATAATAATAATAATAATAAATAAATAAAATAATACTAAAATAAAAACATAATAAAATAATTAATTAAGAAAATTAAAAAAAAAATAAAAATAAATAAATAAATAAATAAATAGAAGTAATTAAATAAAAATAAAAAATAAATTAATTAATTAAAAAAAAAAAAATAAATAAATAAATAAAAAATAATAATAATAATAATTAAATAGCGTAAGTAATTAAAATAAAATATTAATAAACTAATAAATTAATTAAATGTAATAAATTAAAATAAAACATAATAAAATAATTAATTAATAAAATTAAAATGAAAAAATTAAAAAGAAGTAATTAAATAAAATGTTAATTTAAAAAAAAAAAATAAATAAATAAATGATTCGATTGGTCTATATTTGATCTTGATATTCCATGACCTTGAAAGTGCGCTGGAGTCCTCATTATATGCTACTATTATTATAAGATAGCGCCACTGAAACATTCGTTTTATGATATATTTGGACAGTTTCCCAGTCATAATCAGGTAGGATATAATAACTATAGAAATTATAGATTTTTGAACAAATTTATTAACTATATTAATTATATCAAATAAAAATATTTTAATTCTTTAAAAAATATAAAAATTTTTAATAAATAATTTTTTAAATTATAGCAATTAGAAATAAATTTTAAAATATTGAAATTCAAAACTATCCAATTTATTTAATAATTATTTAATTTGATAACAACAATTTATAAAAAAACTATATGGCGCTTTATTATAATTAAATCGTTGTCATGTATGTTTAACTATTTATTCAATAAAATAATAATAATAATAATTAATTAAATTTATTAATAATCAATTTGCTTTTTATTGATTTTTTACTAATTAATATTAATTATTAAGGAGTCCATTAAAACACTTTGATTATTAATTTTTCTGACAATATTTCTAAAAGGAATTATTGTAATGCTTGTATAAGACAATGGGATTCCTCTAAACATGTTGTCAAAGATTTACAGATCGAGTAGAATTTATATTAATACTAATGATCGATTTTGCACTATTGATTTAAATCACTATTACCATTGACAAATAAATTTTAATTGTGAAATTTGTCAAAATAGCAATCACAAATATTTATGAGGTTAGAAACAAGGTTTGAAATAAATCGATAATAATCTAATATTATTTTGTTTAAATTGTACTTTAGGATTGTCGTATAATTTTATGGTTAATTAAGTTAATTTATTAAATTTTTTTATTTTCTACTATTCTTAACTAGTAATTTATCTCAGAACAAAAGTTATTTTCTTCAAGAAATGCGCACAACCAGGGACGTAGCCAGGATTTCAGATTTGGGGGGGGGTCAAAATTATTAATTGCAATTCATCGAGTAATGTTAAAAGTTGACACGGAAAAATAGAAAAAAAATATTTTAAGATAATTAACAAAATTTATTATTAATTTTTAACAATGTATATTACATAGAATGTATTACAATATAATATTAATTCGTCTTTGTCCCTTCATTAATTCAGAAAGTATTTCATTCGGACTTATTTTAATGTCTTGATGAGCCAATCCGTTTAACCCTTTTTTATCCATGGTATTTCTTAAATATGACCTCAGGTATTCAAGTGATGAAAAAGAACGCCCTGCTGTACAAGTTGATACTGGCAAAGTAGAAAATATTGTGAGAATAATATAAATATTTTTTATAAAAAATTGGATCACATATTGCTAATGTATCTACAGCAGTAGTCGGTTTGATTTTAATTTATTCAAATTTTTTGTACCCTAATTTATATTTGATAATCTATAATTTATTTTTATGGGAGGGGGCGAATGCCCCTATACCCTCCTAGCTACGTCTACGTGCAGAACAGTTTTGAAAGTTCCGCGCAGTTATCACAAGCTAACACATACACTAGAAAGTATCAGACCAAACAAAATTTTGACTTATTTAATTTGATTTGATTTTTCTAAATTAAAAACAGAAATGAAATTAAAAAATAACAAATTTTTCAAAGAATTTATTATACAGATAACAATTTTCACTCATATACATCTCTATACTTAGAAATAAAGGAATTATTAATATTTATTATTATTATTATTATTATTATTATTATTATTATTATTATTATTATTATTATTATTTAAAACAATAAAATGATAATTTAAGCCTTTTGCTGCAAATAATGTATTTAATGAAAGAATTTTCGACTATACGATAGTCCTTGTCAAGATTGACAAGAGATTGACAAGGACTATCGTATAGTCGAAAATTCTTTCATTAAATACATTATTTGCAGCAAAAGGCTTAAATTATCATTTTATTGTTTTAAATAATAAATGCTGCTACCAAGCAATCATCATTTTATATTATTATTATTATTATTATTATTATTATTATTATTATTATTATTATTATTATTATTATTATAAAACATAATAGGCACATAGATCATTCCTAAAAACATTAATTACATTGATCATTAGTAAGAAAACTATAAAATATGCAGTAGGGATGTTAAAAGGGGATATTATTATAGCTACAACCTCAATTTCCAGCTATAAGCAATTTCATCCTTCCTTTTATGTATTTCAGACTCCATAGTTGTGGTTAATATGCTCATTGAGAATCTGCTATTACAAATGGCTGAATCTGAAATTCTACAAAACATAATGACAGAGTTAGAAAGGAGAGATTAGAGTACATTCAAGAATATTTTAGGTAAGAAAATGACAGAAGGCTCCAAGAATCTCGTTAATAAATTACTTGATAGAAAGTCTTTCATTTGCATCTTGATTTCTATATGTCAAATCTTCACGGTGTTTTTAATGAAATAAAAGTAAGACAGTTTGTGAGATGAAGTACTTATGAATAGTTTGACCTTGAACTTGGTTTGCAACTACAAGGGAGCTTAAACATGAAGGATGCAATAAAACGTATATTTCTAGATACCTTGCAATGATATGCACGCGAATTGACAGACTCATGCAACATCCCTGTCTATATAATGTTGATACCTAACAAAAGACCAATGTAAAGACCAACAATTTGTGACGCTTTATGAACTAGCAGACGATCCGGTTCCACCTAAATCCAATTAAATAAAGAATCAACACCCGACATGATCGCCCATCTGTACTAATCCTTCAAAAGTTTATAGTTAAATAGTTTGACCTTGTTTACTATAAGAAAACAAGTATTATCATTGGCCATTGTGTAAAGCAATTTCCATGCTTTTTTAAAAATAGAAGTGTCCAAAATAAAAATTAATAAAAATAAATTAAATTCACATAATCAGTTTATCAGTATTTTGAACTAAACCTTTATCACCTCCTAAACTCATAAAGAGAGCTTTAAAAAATTTTTTGAAAAAACTTAATTTTTAAAAGTTTAAAACAAAAATTTAATATTTTTAAAATTATTAGTAAATGAGGAGGCTTACTTTACACAATATTTTCTTTTAAAATTTACATTTATCTATTAAAAAAAATTATTAAAGCAAACATAAAATTTTAAAAAAATCCACAATTTGAATTGATAACAAATAGAAACTAACCAATCCTGAACGCAATTAAACGTATCCTCATTGGTTATGTCATACATGAGAATGAATCCCATTGCTCCTCGGTAATATGCTGTCGTAATAGTCCGGTACCGCTCTTGTCCGGCGGTGTCCTGAATTTCAAGCATAGTCAACTCGACTCTCAACCCAACAAATATTTTACCCAAATCTGCAATTTCACTCTCTTATCTTGCCGGAAAACTGTTTTCACTTTGAAATCGATTCCGACAGTCGCTACGAATGCCGATGTGAAACTGTTGTCAGCATAACGGAATAGAAAGGAAGTTTTCCCAACACTCGAATTTCCAATCAACAGCAACTTGAACATATAATCGAAGTTTTGATCTGCTAAATCCCTTGACATGATGGACGCGTATTATTGAAACAAACGGCTTTCTTCTGTGAAAATCGATATTAGTGTCAGAACCAAATCAATTACTCAATGACAATTGTTTGTACAATTTATTCAGAAATGAAGAACTGAGCGTGTAGGCGTGTGTGCTGTTAGTCACACAATCGATTAGGCCTACACGTGCTGTCGGCACATTGTTTACACACATGCACACAGGCACACATGCACACTTGCACATTCATACAGTGGTTGTTTAAAACCGCTAAATTAGGTAGGGGAAAATATTTTAATCCTTTTTTTCATAAAATTAATTTACAAAAATTTGTTACAGAATATTTTCCATAATAATAATAATAATAATAATAATTTTTGATATAATTATTATATTATTGTGTAATTAATTTTGCCACTGTCATGGTTTGAAATGAGATTGTGCGACCGAAATGCAAAACCTTTTAGAACTTCCAAGGACCTTTCACTGGAAATATCTTTGAATATTTACTTAATTAAATATATTTTACGGTTTTTATTTTTAAAAATAATAATTAGCAATCACTGATTTTCATTGGTAGAAAATTTGAAAAAAGTGCATTACAGAAAGCAGGATGTTAGTATTTTGTCACCTGGAGGAAACTTCTTGAAAAGGCTCTTCTATTGTTAAAGTCAACAAGAAATTTAAAAACAACCTACATATTGTTGGGATAGTAATGATTTGGTCGATAGGAATTAGCTCTCGATCTGGCTTCTCGTGTTCAATAATTAATTAAATTCAAAAAAAAATACTCAGCGATGTTTTCAAGATATATTTTTTATTAGAAGCTGCCGAAATTGATTCATTGTGTTGCTTAGTAGGACCTGAAAATATTTCATAAAAATAAACAATATCGCTTTCATATACACTTTCCTCTGGTAATGGAATTTATGCTTTCGTTGCGTGTAGCGTTCTTCAGTGGTTCATAATCATCCACTGCGGGGGTAAGGTTTTTATCCACATTACCACTAAAGTGTTTTTCATGCGAAATTCAGATTGATTAACATATAATTAACATATCAATATTTTTAAATTATTTAAAAAATTATGTACAAAAAAACTTTTGAATCAGATTCCGACTGCTCTACCTTGAGCTTTAGGGAAAAAGAAGTAAATACATCGTAAGATTTAATTATAAAATAATTTAGAATATAAAATTTCTTTAGATTTACAGATATTGAAGAAGATCCTTCGACATCTTTGAATTTGCAGGAAAAAAATCGCAAATCGTAAATTTTAATAAATTATTTTAACAAATTAATATTTTCATAGAATTACAGAAATAGACAAAATTCGAAAGAAGATTACAAAAACTTAAAAAATATTTTATCCATTCTTTACTAAATGTCTTTAAAAAATAAATGTTTAGTGATTACTTTACTTATTTACAATTATAAAAATATCTAACTTACATTTTTACGAAATAAATCCAAATAAATCCAAATAAAATACCATAAAATTCCTAAAAAAACACCTGAAATTTAATTATCAATGTTATATATTATCAATATTATAAATGCTGACTAACAGTAATATTTAAGAACTTGAATAATGATCTCATAAATATATAAAATCAAAATTCAAGTCCTAAAAATTACTTCAATGCAAAAACTTACCTTTAAACGATTTTTGGAAAATTGAATAAATGAAATTAAGTTAACATTGTCATATAATTGGTGACTCACCTCAGCTGGTGTGCACACCAACGTATATTACACCCGTTTCCACAATATAAGAGTTTCTATAATCTAAAAAAAAATCGATAAAATTATATTATAGCAACACACAAACTTACCTGTGTGCAAAAATTTAATGTTCCGAATGTAGAAAGTTTTATTATAGGAATTGAGAAAGTGACAGAAAAATAATTTTACATACAAACACAGCACACATAATATAAAATACACGCAAATTTAATATAGCTTTTTTTGTTCCGAAAGTAGAGAGTCATTAACATACTGTTAACATATCATTAATTTAAAATTATTAAAATTCATGGCTGAAAAAAATTTGGATTTTGAATCTGACAACTCAACTTTGAGTTTTCGAGAAATGGACGACAAAACATCGTAAGATCTATTTATAAAATATTTTTGAAGTTAATATTTCTTTAGATTTTCAGATATTTCTTTGGAGACATTTCCATTTTGCGAAGGTGAAGATCTGACAATGTAAGAATTTTTTTATTTAATTACAAATAATTAAAATATTTACAGCATATCAGATATTTCTAGTCAAACGCCTTTGTGTGAAGATATTCAACAAGTTCAATCGACATCTTTGGAATTGAAGAAAAAAATTTGAAAATCGTAAATTTTAAATTTCAAAGAATTTCAGAAAATGACAAAATCCGTCTCATCAATGCATATGAAAATGGAGAAAATTATAAAGATTTTGGAAGATTACTGGGAATCTCCAAAGAATCGATTGGAACCATTATTTCTTAAAAAATAAATGTGTTTGGTGATTATTTTATTTCTTTTTAGTTCAAAATATATATAACTTACATTTTATTGAAATAATTCCAAATTCATAACATATCATAAAATACCTAAAAAAGCACATGAAATTTAATTATCAATATATTATAAATATATTATAAATGCTGATTACAAGTAATATTTAAGAGCTTGAATAATGATCTCATAATTATATGAAATCAAAATTCAAGCCTTAAAATATACTTAAATTTAAAAAACTTACTTCTAAAACCGTAAATAAAATTGAATTGAGAATGAAAAAATGAAATAAACATTCTCATAAATGGTGAGTCATCGATTGATGAACACACCAACATGCATTATAGAGACTTTTAACATGTGGAAACGGGTGTATAGACAATGTTAACTTTCGCGGTTAGGTGTAACAGTAGAAATAGCCGAGGCCACAGGAACGTGAAACAAAATGTTTTTAAAAAAATATCGTATTCATTTGCTTAGTACATTCATTTTCGTTAGCTTCTCTTTGTTTTTAAATTTTCAAACAGATTTTTTCTTATTTCTTCCAACCACTTTTTTAAAATTATTAAGAGGTCTCTAAAAAAATTAATAAAAATAACGAATAAACTTTAAGATATAAAATGAACACAAAGTAACATTAAAAAAATATTTGACACTTGGAAATCAATTCTCTGAACTTTATTGCAAAAAAAGGCTTAAATTATCACTTTATTGTTTTATTACAAATTAAAACAAATAACTAATATTAAACTAAATATTAATTAATTTAAAATACAAACATTTAAAATACAAATAAAAATGAAAACCCTAAATATGAATACTTCTGTTTTGAATGAAAGCCAATTTGATTTTTTCAATATTTTTGAAACGGAAACTCACTATATGAATAAATTTGAATTTTGTTTAAAAAATATAATGATAAAAAAATTCAACATTTATCTATATAGGGAAACCTGTCAAACGTGACCAATTATCAAAATTACAGTTTCGATCAAATTGTTGCTCATAAAATGAAAACTTCATTGAAATCAAGATACAATAAGAAAAGTAAATGATACTCATAAATGGGCTCTGCCCCATATGTAAGAAGACAACAAACGTTATTGAATGTTCTTTTAGAGAAATTATTAACTTATCTTGGATTTTATTGTTCCTCTTCATAAGAAGTGGACGATATACAATGACATCAGGACACAATATACTAGTTATTACACTAAAGCAAAATATTCACTGCTTAAGCCTTTGTTATCAACAATTATAGAGCTCAAAGGCAAAAATCTTTTAAGGAGTAAATGATGAAAAATAGAAAAAAGATTTGCATAATATGACATTGAGAAATAACATACAGAAAAAACACCGTAGAAAATTACATATCTTTTGTATAGCTCAGATATTGCCCCCCCCCCATTTTGTTTATTTAGATATATGTAGCAGTACTTGCAGATGAAAGGCTTTTTTCTTTTGAAGATGATGAAACTGTAGTAAGGGACTATTTAAATTCGAAAGGTGAAGATATTCTTTACAAAATATATAAAACTCTTGACAATGTATCTTTGAATATATTTTTAAAAGTGTCAATGTTTTAATCAAATTCGGCACTACTTTTGAAATGATCTAATAATGCAAACAAATCATTGTTTACAAATTATTTGGTCAATTTTTTTAGACACATTTTCTATATGAAAATAAAATAAGCTCCAAATCCAATAATATATAAAATTCAGTTATTTTTGTAGATATATGCATAAAAAACTATCTTTGTAAGCAGGAATGAACAACTGTTTTTGTGGGGGCCACAATTGAAAGTTCCAAAAGCCATATGGGCCACAATTCTGATTTCAAATCGAGTTGTAATTTTTTATTTAAATAGAAGTATAATAATAATACACGCCCATATGTATGTTTAAAATCTACAGCTATTACATAATATTAAAATATAAACTATATACAAATGAAAATATCAATTTATTTTTAATGAGATATTTGGCACTGTTTTTCATCAACTAAATTTATCAATATTCTTTGATATCGAATAGATTGAAACTTTAAAACAATAAAGTGATAATTTAAGCCTTTTGATGCGAAAACATTTTCATTAAATACATTATTCGTAGCAAAAGGCTTAAATTATCACTTTATTGTTTTAAATAATAGATCCTACTACCAATAAATCATCACTTTATACTATATTGAAACTTGTATGCAATTTTCCAGGCGCCCATCACCAAGTCATCAAATCCAGAAAATGGATATTTTTTTTTCATATCCAAAAATATCTTAATAACATCAAAAAAATTAAAGCAGTTTAAAAATCTTTTTTGGACTCAGGAATTTCTATCAGTTTCCACAAGTAATCTTTTTTTATTTACAATGATAAGGTAAAGGAAATTAAGTTTCTCATAATTTTTTGTTCTTTCTGTGATGATTGCCATACATTAATGCCTGTTCTCCAAGCTTCTCCAAGCATTGATAATCATTCAAAATTTGTGCAACCTTCTTTTTTAAAAAATAAAACCGCCAAATTCGATTTATTTTACTTGATCAAAAAAATAGAAAAATTTCAAATAATTTTTTAAAAAATGCACACTTCCTATTTAATCTTAATTAACATTCAAACGACATTCTATTTTTTCAAACTTAAAAACAAATTAATTTCCAAATTCAACTTAACAAATTAAAATTAAAGTGATTATTTTAACATTGTTAAATTGATTGGCATAATATACATTTTAAGCCAGGCAATAATGATTGAAAGTTAAAGTTATATAACTCGAGAATCCTGGAAATTTGAGATAATGATGGAGTAATTGATGTAAAATTTTATTAAATTCTCCAAATATTTTCAAAAGGTACCCATTAACAACTAAATTTTGGCAATTAAGATCATGAGGCCCGTTCAATAATATCGTAATAGCCGAATATAACGCGACATTTTTAAACATCTTATTTTTATTAAATAATATAGTGGTTAATAAACCATTTAAAGACAACCTTCGAAAATAATTCAACAATTGAGACCTTCAGGAAAAATAAAAAAACCCTCAGTCTCTCTTTTGAAGGTCGCATTATATTCGGGATAATACGGTAATTCTTCAATTAATTTTATTAATAAGGTTCCTGAATACCGAGATAAACTGATTTTTGAGATTGTTTTTTTATCTGGAAAAGCAACGCTCCTAAGCATTCTTATATTAATTCTCCATCAGAGAACGGTTTCATTCTCTTTCCTATAATTTGACTGATAATATAGCTTGAACAAGCTGCTGTATGTGATGTATGTGATGCGATTGTGAAACCACTTTGCAGCTGCTTAAGACATTCTTGCAATTGATAAATTTTGTATTTTCGAAGTTGTCCTTGTATATTGCTAAATTTTGTAGGATATTTTGTTTCATAATGTCTTTTCAATATTACATTCTTTGAAAATATATATTTTTTCTGAGCACATGTAAAAAGTTAGTTATTTATTCAAATATTTATTCAAATTATATTTATTATATTTATATATTTATTCAAAACTTTACGTTTCCTAGACATTGCACTCATGGTATAAATAAAATTGTATCAACTAAAAAATACGATAAATAAATTAAATAAATTTTAATTAAAAAAGTGTGAAAATATAAAAATTACACAATATATAAAAAGATAAAAATAAGTTTAATTAAAAATTTAATGAAAAAATTTTAAATGGTTTTCATTTTTTCCTCAAATAAAATTATTTTTTCAAATTATCAATATTGCGTATATTTTTGTGGTTTAAGACGCAGGTTGCTCATCCCTGCTCTTAAGAATAAAACCACAAAATCTAATTCAAAATGCTCTTTCAATTACTAGTTTATTATCGATCAAATTAAAATTTTATATTATTTTTAGTAATATCTGAAATTGATGTGCATCATCAAGTATAATCGATATATAAATGGATATAAATTATTTCAAAATTATATCGAATTATTGATAATCATAAATTTGTTTAACCGCTTAAATCTATAGAAACAACAATTAATAAATTTTAAATGGCTAAAACTCCAGCAGATTCAGAGACGTTTAACAAATTAATTGATGACATTGTCAAAGAAACAACATCAATAGAAAAGAAATTTAATATCGTTTATTATACAAAATGTTTTTTCACTGGATCTCAGGTAACAAATTTAATTATTTCTACAATTTGTTGATATAAAATATTCAACAAAAAGGCTGCACATTTGTTGATTCAATATAAAACTGCACCAGAACGATTGAAAGTAATTTCTGCTTTAGAAAAGGTAATTTAGTATTTGCCGAAATGAGATTATACGCATCAATTAAGCGACTATGCCGAATGACATGTAATGAAGCGAAATTAATTTTGGATGCATTTCAATTGACTAATAATGACAAAGTATTTGCCCTAGACTGTATCAAAAGGTTTGAACAACAATAATAATGAATTCATTAATAAATGCATTAGAACTCTGATTGACCATCAATCAACCGAAGGTATTGAATACATTCTATCGGCGTTTCCATTCACCAATGATAAATTAAAAGCGATGAGTATTCTAGCTACTGTTAGATATTTAATTAGTAAACCATTTTTCAATTACCTTTACTAATCCAGGTCAGTTCGTATGTGTCGGAAAAAATGAGTGCTGGAGGTCATCAACTGTACTCTCCAGTCGGAGGACTTTATTCTCAAAGTTTCCCTTTGAAAGCAAATCTTTTTGGTCCTATTGACGAGCAATTGGAAAATCAAGCAGTAAGAACAAACAGAATAGATCAAATATTATATCGAATAATATTTCAATTCAGGGAAAAGGACAGCCGGCTATTGCACCTCATGCTAAACCTGGAAAAGTCGACTCACTCTATCACAGCCATCCTTCATATCGATATGACAATGGAGCTTGTTGGAAATCGTCGATGGGCCAATTTTGCTGACTCTTTTCCAAAAGCTAATTGGTGTTTAACTGACTTCAAATAATATATTGATTATTTCAATTTCTTATTTTTTGTTAATTATCAACTACTGACAATTATAAATATTAAATTTATATTAAAATATTCAAATGATAAATTTATTTAATTTAATATATCATTTTCTTTTTCTGCCGATAATCAACTACTGACAATTATAAATAGTGAAATTACATAAAGACATTTTAATTTAATTAATAATCCTATTCACCCCCCAAATTAATCTCTGTAAATAAAAATACTATTTCCAAAACATTTTCTTTCTCTCAAGACTTTACACAGCCAGAAGTTTTGGACAATACGAATGAGGACGTCGAAGTTCAGGTTAACCATAACTAACGCGACGCTACTTATGCAAAACTTACAGAATATCTTAATTTCTTTTTTTACCTTTTCTCCATTACGAAGAAAATTCATAGCAACAAATCTATTTGTAACTCATTTTCTAAATATACAAGCAAAATTTGGAAGCTCGTGAAAATTGCCAGAAATGTTTTATCTTTTTTGAATTACCGAATTTTTTTTAAAATTTTAATTTTTAATTTTTTTTCATTTAATTAATTAAATTAAATTAATTTATTAATTTATTTTTAATTTCGTTATCTTTACAGATTCATGGTCCAGTTTGTTTAATAAATATTATTATTTAATATTGCTTTTAATATACAAATTTAACACAAATGGTTATTTCAACTAACTGATCAAACACTTAAACTATATTATTTTTAAATAGGAGTTTTGGAATTCCATACATCACTCATTTAAATATTAAAAAACGCCACTCAAACATTACTTATACTATATATTTCAAAGTATTTTCTGCCATCATCAGTTATAAAAGAAAAAAACTAGAGAAATTTTAAATTTCTTATTCAAACAATGTCGAGTGAGGTAATTGATAGTCGATTCAATAAAGAATCAAATAATGTGCATGAAAATAATTGTCGTATTTGAAGTGGTAAATGGAAAACTTATGTGTAAAATGATATAAATGTAAAATGATGTTATATAAGAATGTAAAAAATTATTAAATTTAATAAAAATGTTTTCTAATTTAAATTTTATAATATTGTTAGTGTTTCAAAATAAAATTATTAAAATTAAATAAAACTTAGTTTATGATTTTTAAAATTTTTATGATTTTTTCGAATAAGTATTATAAAATATATATATCTTTTTCGTTTCTATCTGACGATGACAGTTAATCTGTGTGAATATATATTTCTAGCTGCAACCCGTCAAAAATTACGGCCATTCTCTGTTTGAATTTCAAGTTTATATTAATTAGCTATTTTTATGTTCTAGTGATATATAAATTAAGATATATCTAATTTTCATTTATAAAGCTAATTTTATTTATTTCATAATGCTAAACCAGTGGTTCTTAACCTGGGGTACATGGACCCCCAGGGGGTCCGCGAACGGGTTACAAGTGGTCCGCGGCACTATTTACAAAAAATCATAAAAAAATATTTTATGTTATCTTGATATTGTAACTAAAATAGTAAGTAACATTTCTTTACTGTTTTGTTGCATCTAAATTCTAACATTTGAACTTTTATGTTAAATAATTTAAGTCTCAGTAGTAGTATTACTTTTGTTTGAAGCTGAATAAACAGATTTATAAATATTTATTAAAAAATGTATGTGTTTTACTATCAATTTATTAATTTTTTACATATCAGGGGTCCACCGGTACCAATTATATATTTATGGGGTCCATAAGTTTGAAAAGGTTAAGAACTCCTGTGCTAAACACTTAATTAAAAAAAATTCATTTCTTACAATAAATTTAGTGCGCGTGTTTTATCGAAAAATACTTCTTGATACAAAAGCTACATATAGATAATCGTAGTTTATCAAAAAGTATTTCCCATTTTTTTAAACTTGAATAAAAATTAAGTTTTAAAAAACTATATCTGTTTCAATATAAATCTACGCAGACTACAAAACGGTTTTTCTCTACATTGAAGAAATTGTCGGGTTCTCAAGTTGTTTTATAACTACGTAATTAAAATTATAAAGCATTAATAAAACAAATAGATAAACTAATAAAACACTTCAAATATTTTTTCCTTTCGAATTTTTTGTTAATAATTTTATTAATTTATTAAAATTATTAATTACCGACACACCCAATTTGAATGTTTTTAAATAATATAATGGTGAGCCTTCATTTAACAACAATATAGGCTCATCATCATTACAATCATACGATGTTACCACCAGAATTATGTATTTTGATAACTGATATTCGATTCGCGTTTTTTAATATTCTTGTTTTCTAATTAAATTTTATTCTTTGTATTTTTTTAAAATTAAATAAAATATTTATTGAGGTACATTTTAATCAGAACTAATAAACTTGATTCCTTTCAGGCCTGCTGGATAGCTACTTGCTGAAGCTATACATCTACAAGATATCTAACCAACAGATTTACGAAAACTGCCAATTTGATGGATTTCGAATTTTTCAAAATGAAATAAATTATGAAATATGTTACTCTGTTTTATATTAAATGTATTTTGTAATAATCATTTTTTTAGATAAATTTTGCTAATAAACCGCAATTTAATTTATTTTTCAATATGAAGAGGTTTTTTTAGTCCGTATATCTAGTATTAAAGAAAATCAGTTCCATTTTGGCCATAGGAGTCGTAAGAGGTTTTGGAAGTGAAAGCAGTTTTGAGGCCTGCACTTGTAACACCAAGTTATGGTGAAGTTATCTAAAAGAATGCAGAAATAAAATTTAAATATAGAATTAATTAAAAATCAGATTATGAAATAAAATAAACCAAATTAAAAGATAATGACAAATTCAATATTTTTTTATATGATACGGCTTTCTAGAACAGAGATTGTCAAACCTTTTATCCAAAACAAATATAAATGTATGTAGAAAACAAGATAAAAACTATTTTGATAAAATGAAAAAAAATTAAAGATAAATTTATTGCTCAAAAAAACTTTGATAAATTTATTGCTCAACCGGATTTGAACAACAAAACTGCAACTTGTCCCAAATAGAAATAAATGAAATGTTTCGTTTCATGAGTTACGTAACTGCCGAAGTTTCGACCGACAATCGCATGCCAACTCGGATTGTATTTTCTGTCGAATTCTTTCTTCAAATAAGCAGCGATATCTTTCTCCACATTGTATTTCTCCATGGCCAATGCAGCGAGCTCGATGGCATCTTGTTGCATTTCTTCACTCATATCTGCATTCTTGATAACGGCTTTTCTATCAGTCATTGTGATGAGATTCTTGCTGATGTTGATGATGATGATGATGATGAATTCTATGCGTTGGATATCCGTATTTATACTATTCCGTCAAGCTATTTATTCTGCGTGCCGAGTCCATTGTTGTCTTTGAGCTGTCGGATTTACATTATTTTTACATTATTTACATTATTTACATTTTTGTTTCTAATTAATTTTATTAACTTGATTACATAATTATGTAAATAATCACTAAATAATAATGATAATAATAATAATGATAATAATAATAATGATAATAATAATAATAATAATAATAATAATAATAATAATAATAATAATAATAATAATAATAATAATAATAATACTAATAATAATAATAATAATAATAATAATAATAATAATAATAATAATAATAATAATAATAATAATAATAATAATAATAATAATAATAATAATAATAATAATAATAATAATAAAGTTGAATGCTATATACTCCTGAGTTATGTAAACATGCTTCCATAGATTATCAAAACACAATCTTTGAACTTGGCGAGAATATCGTGAAAGGTGGAAGGTCACAATTTATATTACGTAATTATTCGTCATTTCTCAATTATCCTGGGCGAAAATTTTAATTCTGATCAATTTTAAAAATTGATTTATTAATAGTTATCTTAATTAAAAAAATATAAAAAATATAACCCATTTATAATACGATTTTATACTGAATATCCAAGAACCGGAGATCATATCCAGTTATCTGAATGGTATTGGGTAAAACAAAAACATCGCCAATAAAAATGAAAGGCATTGATGGAAATTTAATGAAAGAATACTAAGCAATGTTTATGTGGTGGGATAATAAATGTAAAAAATGATTTGAAAAGGTTATTAATTTCATAAATAGGTATTATTATATTTTTTGACCTCGTTTATCTTTCTTCATGTCATAAAGTTGTGATTTTGTAAATTTTTATTATAAAGTAAAATTATACATTATCAGTCTTAGTAAAATTCATATTAAGATGCTTTTCTGACGAAAATGTGCAATTTTATTTTTTAATTTACTTGGTGGGGAAATTTTAATTCTTTTGTATTATGGGGCGAAATTCTGATCCCAAAATAATATCATCAGCAAAATCATTTATCATTTTTACTTTTCCTTTGATCTGCTACAATTTCATTTATCGTTAGCAAGTCAATAATATCTGTTAAGCAGAAAAGTTTTGTATAGTCAAAAACTTAAGGAAGATAAATGAAAACAGAAAATGAACCTAAACTAAGGCGAAGAAAAGATAAATTAATTTTTGACAGTTTTTTAGATATTTATTAATAAAAATTTGTATTTATTTCGATACAACGTGAGCTCTATTATTTTTAAAGTAATTAATTAACAAATTTAATCTATTAATCTCAAAAGAAATATATTTTTTTACAAAATTTAGGATAAACCGGTGAAGTGTTCAAAATAGTTTTCCAAATTTTTATAATTATCTTGTTTCCACTCTCTTTCCAAAGCCTCATTGACTAAATCGAATCTCCTTTCGAGGGACATAATAATTTTTAAATTTTGATTAATAAATTTTACGATTTTCTAGAGTTTTCACAACATCAACATCCGACGCAAATGTTGATAAAGAAATTTCAGGACAATGTGAAATACTATTAAATTTATTAAAAATTGAATAAAAATCTTTGGAAATTATGTCATTATAATCTTTACAAAATTGAGTTTTCGGACTTTTCGTCAATTGTTTTTTCGGCCATTTTTTGCTAAAAATTTCTGTAATTATTTACAAATTTCGCATGCATTTTTTTACCGTGTGAAGTGTTTGTATGTGCCAGTTTATTTTTTTACCACTTTCTCACTTTCTATATTAAATACGTTTATTCATTGCAACGCTAAAAATCAATGCACAGGTAATTTTGTGTGTTTAAATAATATAAACTTATTGATTTTTAAAAAAATTTTAGATCAGTGCTTCTCATCTAGGGGCCTAATGCCCCAGTTGGAACAATTTCGAGATTAATGGATTTTTAAAATTTGATAAATCATAATTTTTCTCAAGTATATGAATAAGTCCAAACGAACGATTGATAATTTTATTTTCCTCCAAAGGTGCACGTGGATCATTTTTGAATAATATCATTTTGTCCAGTTGCAGTTTCCGTCGAAGCACACGCGCGATTTCAAACTTCGACTTACCCAAATGTTTTAATTCGGACAACTGAGAAAATCTGTTGGATAATTCTTCAATTAAATAATTTCTGATTTCCGTTTTGCAAACAAATCGATTTGAAAAATCCGACATAGCATGATTCAATATTATTTCCTCACGAATACATAATACAATATCGTTGTTGTTATTGACGAACTTATCTGTGAATTTAGAAGACTCGATCCCATGCATAATCATGAAAAATGATGGCAACAACTGTGAAAGTTCCGTGACAATCGATACAATTAATTTATCGGGAATTTTTCCTTTCGCATATCTATCGATTTCATTAAGCCAATTTTTAACATTGTTAAACGAATCTTGATCGGTAACATCAACCACAACAATAATTCCATGAGCTCCTCTATGATTACATTCTTGACAACCAAAACATTCCAAATGATACACAAAACTTCCCGCTCGCATTACCAATTCAAATGCTCGAATAACTTTATCACATGCATTGCAATAACCAATAGAACCGAACATTCGGAGAATGAAATTCATCATAATTTCCACAGATTTCAATTTCAAAAATTTAAACCAATTTAAAATGTCTTCCAAAAAAAATCCCGTTTCAAAAATTTACCAACTTAAAACAACTCCAAAATTAATCCCGTAAAACAAAACTCCTTTAAATCTCATCAATAATTTCTAAAACAATCGATCGTCAAAAAAACTACAATTAACAATCAAAAACCTACTTCTCGCGTCTGTGTGCGCACACCAACAAGAATCAGTCTAACCAGACCGCGCACACAGACGCGATAGAAAAGAAGCTACACGAACTGCCAGTCAGAGACAATCCCCCTCTGACTGGTCGAAACAAGTATATACGTCGTATTTTATGTATATTATGATAGAAACAATTTGTTAACACTGAAGATATAGTTTATTATTATTATTATTATTATTATTATTATTATTATTATTATTATTATTATTATTATTATTATTATTATTATTACTATTATTAATATTATTAATATTATTATTGTTATTATTATTATTGTATTTATTAAAAACTTGGCTAGGAATCAATAAATGTATCGATGTTTTTTTGATATCTTTACAAATACAAATCAATTGAAAAGAAATCAATGGTGAAATTTGAAAAGAGTTATAATATTATTATTATTATTATTGTTAAACATTTATGAAGTTTACTATGGTCAGCAGATAAAAATCAGATAGCAGATATGCATATTTAAATCAAGAATATTTGTGAATTTTGCACTACCAATCTTGACAATATCAAATTGAAATTCACTGCTAATAACTGAAGCGCAAAAATGTCTTCATACGCTTGTCTGGTTCAAATTTCAAGAAAGACAGAAAATGCAATCCCAAGGATCTTGAACATTGTCGGCAAACAAAAGAACCATTTCAACAAAGTTTGTTTTATTCAAATCTGCAGACAATTCTCCACAGCTTCCAAAACGTGTAATGCTATTCATTTTTATAACATTTGACATTATAGACGACTCCTGATTATTCGGCGGCTGATAAAAAGTGGACCCAAATAAAAACCTTCAGATATTTTTGTTAAGAAAAATATGAAAGATTCACGGGGAAATTCGCGAACGACTCGAACACAATATCACACCAATACCTTAAAAGAAAACATTTTTATCAAGAGTAGAAATGAGTGAATCTCAAACAATTGTAGTTGAGGCCATAAAAAAATTAAAAAGTTGAATGATATTAGTTGAGGAGAAAAGGTCGATAAAAGATAAAAATCGTTCTTCAAGGTCAAAATAATCAAATAAGTGTTTCTTGTTTGTCTCCAGGCTATTAGGAACCATTTATTTGAGTGGTATTTCCAAAATTCAATTCTTTCCGCTTCTACCATCACAGGATTTTATTCTTTTAGTTTAGTTTTTAACTCGGGATCGATTTCAATAAATAAAATACCCTCCGAATCGGAATTTAATTACAAGTCAATTAGTGATGAGAAGTCTTCCAGTTAGGTTGAATACTACCATTTTAATTAAGTATAACATCAGATTTTTTTTGT
Organism: Schmidtea polychroa; assembly: GCA_959609185.1. Classification (NCBI taxonomy): domain Eukaryota; kingdom Metazoa; phylum Platyhelminthes; order Tricladida; family Dugesiidae; genus Schmidtea; species Schmidtea polychroa. The sequence continues at coordinate 30,022 of CAUHTR010000491.1, read as the reverse complement.
ATTTGGAGTGGCATGTAGTTTGTTTAAAGATTATGTATTCTATTGTTTAGGGTTGACTCAGAGTTATATTGTTTGTATTTTGTGTATAACTGGATTTTAAATCCTGTTCGAATTTTGGTTATTAATTTAAATGTCATAGGTGAATGCCACATACAAATTGTGTTACAATACTTCTCGTCATCTTCGTACTCAAGTCCTTCATAACTGTTGACTGAGGGAATTGGTTAATATTAGTAATCACAATAAAGATTAAAGAGCAGTGTATGTGTTAAGAATGATGTATTTGTGTCTGTATTGCCATACTTAAAGTGGTATATGGGAAACAAATTCTGTTATCTAAGAATGTTAAAATTTTTGTTTAAATTTAAAAATTTTAATTGTATAATTTATTTGGTTTATAATTTTGTTTGAATAAGCTATATAAAATCTATATTGTTTTTTTTTGTGCCTACCTGATAATAACAGCGAGCCTGTCAAATCATATATAGGCTAAGTGATGTTTGAATGGCATTTTTAATATAATATTTATTATTATTATTATTATTATTATTATTATTATTATTATTATTATTATTATTATTATTATTATTATTATTATTATTATTATTATTATTATTATTATTATTATTATTATTATTATTATTATTATTTCTAGTGACTGATGGCAAGAAACAAATATCTGATAAAATAATATCTGCGCAAATCTTTCAAAAAAGATCGTTCCATTTCAATAAGTAAGAACTATTTTGTCGAATTTTACTTATATATTATAATTATTATATTATTAATTATAAATAAAAAGGGTAACCATATTAAACACTTTGTTATCTATACTAGAAAGATAAAATTTATTTTTAGGTAAAATAAATCTTTGTCTTACATTTACCGACATATCCCAGTACTGTCTATCTATAGTCTAAAGAGAAATGACGATAAAGAAAATTGAAAAAGAATATAGATCAAAAGTGAAAAGGATAGAAAGTTTGATCAGAATAAAGAGCATTTGACAATGCATTAACGCATCAGAATTAACCGGAGGGGCTTTAGAACAAATTAAATAATCAAATTAAAGAAAGCTATATTGTGTATAGCTGCATTTTCTAAGAAGATTATAAAAAACCTTTCCACATTCCATAAATAATCGGTAACCTTTCGATGTTGTCGAAAGATCCGTCATAAACATTGAATATTTTGGAAACAATCGATAATATCGCGCATCAAAAGATCACATACAAAATTATTGGGATAATGTAGAAATGCACAAAATAAAAATTGAAACACAAATAACATTTACCAATTACCAGTTTCGTCTTCATCAGGGAGGTTGCCATCAATCAGGAAATATTATTTATAATTATTCAAATAAAATCTTTGTGAGACAAATGACAAATATAAGATAGTTAAATATAATGGAAATCAGATAAAGGGATACGTACCCTTCCTCCTGTCTGCCATACAATATTATTGTTAAATTATTTTAAATTTGTGCTGGCCATATAATGTACAAATAATGAAAGTTATCTTTAAATTTTATATTAATTATTTATATTAAATTATGTAATATGTAATATAATGGAAAAAACAAATACAGTAATACCCCGTTTTAAGTACACTAAAATAAAAGTATAAAACTACATGCATAATATCCCTCTTTTTCTTTTTCTTTTTATTTATATGTTTATTGTTTTAGTTTATTTCAAACATATTATTCATCAATAAAAGCAGTAGATTCATTTTACGTACATTTTTGTTTTACGTACAGGCTCCGGTCCCAAAGTGTACGTAAGTGCGGGGTATTACTGTAGTTGTTTAAATAAAAGGAGTAAGCTAGAAAAACATGCCTATACAAAACTTTACAAAAACAATTCAAAACAATTGCACAATACGGATCGATCATCAAAACCAATCCAAAGTCAAATACAATTCAACATTCAATTTCTAATTCAATTACATATCATACAAATTGTAAAAATTAAATTATATCTCATCGATTTATGATATGTAATACTATATGTAATGGACGACCGCTCAACCAGGATCAAACCTTATTTATTACCTTTAAGCTTACAAAAAAATATTTCTTCATTAGTTCCTTTCTCAATTTCCCTACATAGTCCATAACTATTTTTTAATTGCATTTTGTGATGTTGGTATATCATTTTTAGACTAGAATATCATGGAGATCATAATAAGTACTGAATTTACGAAACGGCAAAGCATTCTAGACATCATTAGAGAAATAACTTCTGACAAAGAATCATCAAATGTGATTGTAGCTGGTCTCTTTGATATTATATTCGGCGCAATATTAGTTTCATCATTTTATAGGAGGCTGATTTTTATGAAAACCTCTTATATATACTTCCACCTACTCTCTTAAAATGTTAACCACAATTTTTGACTTGATAGATACATATACCTTTAACTCCTTCAAAGTAATTCCAAGGAGTCAAAATTCTATTGGTTTTTGTTTTTATCCATCTTTGGTTTTACAGTTAAAACAAAAAATTAATACAAACTAGATTGTAAAAAATTTGAATTTAGATAACAATATATTGAGAAAGATTTTTCTTTTTCATGAAGAATTTTATATTCATGTAAAAATTTATTTCACTATTTTGGTTCTAAATATACAGGTTTTTACAAAACCTTTTTCTGTGTTCAATACCGCTATTGCAATCTCTCCCCATAACACGTCATAAATAACGAAAGTAAAAAAAATCCTAGATTTTATTTTCATTAGGCTTTTAAGAAAAATGCTAATTAGCTTTTTTATTATTCATTAACATTTCTTCTTTTTAAGGGATTAAAATAATAAATAACAATAGCGTTACACAATGAAATTCTATTTAGAAAATAGCCACGTTAATTTTGTATTTGCACAACTATTTATTATAGTCAGTAGAATCAATTTATGGACAATAATACTTAATTACACAGAGAGAAAGACAGATATAACGATATATAACGATTTGATTATAATTTCATACTGCTTTGAAATACATATCGATGTATAGTGGGAGAAGTTGGGTGGTTCCAAAGAGGTGATGTCTCCTTCAAATCTACATAATAAACTCCTAACTTTATTGTATATCATAATTTACCAATGCAACTTTTTAAATATTATTTTAGAGTTTGGCGTACAACAAAAGGGAACCCTGATTATGTAATTGTTGGAGCCGGATCTGCTGGATGTATATTGGCAAATAGACTTTTGGCCGATGGCAAGAACACTATACATTTATTGGAAGCAGGTTCAACACATAAACATAGATCCATTCAGTTACCATTGGCTTTTGGAGAATTGATTGGGAAACCTGAGTATAAATTGATCTTCATTATACTATAAATGATGATAATTATTAAGGTTCAACTGGTGTTACGAAACAAAACCTCAGTTGCATTTGAATAACCGAAAAATATTTCTACCAAGAGGCAAAGTTATTGGAGGTACCTCATCAATTAATGGAATGGTTTACATGCGAGGTCATCCGTATGACTATGACCGATGGGAAAAGGAAGGAGCATCTGGTATAATTTTTGGTTTATGTATTTTGTTGAATTGCTATTACAATTAGTCAAATTCATGTTAAGTACGAAATATGTTTATTAATGAATCTAAATCTCAGATTGGATTATGTTCTGATCTCATAGATCAATTTACATGTAATAGTGTAATGCCACCTTGTAATCTCTGTATTCGAGCTCGTGAAAATTATCACCCGAAAGCAGCGATCAATATTAATGAACACAAGGGCAGTTGAATGTAAGAACGCGTATTTTGTGTAGCTTTCTTGATAAAATCTTGATAAAAAATTGAATCCATAAATGCTGTGAATACTTGTGTTTTAAATGTTTTTAAATAGTTTCGATTTTTGATTGTATGTACAGAGTAGTAGCCAGGGCCTAGGAGAGAGAGTGCGGAGCCCGGGCCAAATTTTTTTTGGGGCCCCTTTTTAATAATTAAAAAAAATATAGTTAGCGACAACACAATATAAAAACAAATTTTATTATATTAATGATTTACGGGCTTTTGAAATTGCAAATTTATCAATTATTTCACTAAAATTTAGGTTTCTTGCAATATCGTTATTAATATGCAGCATTGCTAATCCATTTAGCCGCTCTTTGTGCCATTGTAGATTTCAAGAAATTCTTAATACGTTTTTGAGCTGAAAACGTACGTTCAGACTCGGCTACATAAACCGTGATTGTCAAAAATATTCTTAATACAACTACAAGATTTGGAAAAATTGACTCCAAATTCATTTCAATAATAGAATTTAAGCACTTTTTAGTAGAGAAATTTTAATGAAATTTAAAATATTCTTTCGAATTCCACGCTAGTTGGGTTTAAACTAGGGGCCCCAATATCATATCATTAATAAACGGATATTTTTAAAAATATTTTTAAAAATCTCTTATTCGTGAATTTTAATAACGATCAAGCAATTTTAAATGACGAATTCCTAATCTTAGATCAATCTGATTTATTTAAAAACATGTTAGATTGATATTTAAAAGCAAAGAAGTTATATCATTAGTCCATTTTCAAATTGTTGAATTTTTAAAAATTAATTTTTGTTTCCAAAAAAATTTCTTCAAATAAAATTTTGAAGATTTGCGGCCCGGGGCCCGGGGCCAGTGGCCCCTCTGGCCCGCCTCTCCTAGGGCCTGGCCAGTAGCTAGGAAAATGGCGCCCCTGGTGCCAAAAGAATCCACCACTCCCATTAATTATGTACTTACAGGAATGGAATTGGTCTTGAAGAGTCAAATTAAGATGCAAAGCTATACAATGCTTAACCAAACTTATATTATAACGAAAACCAATTAATTATAAATATTTATTATACATGTGTATATACATTAATATTGAAAATTTATTTATTAAACCTAAGTTCAGAGTTTGATCATTAAGTTCCTATTATAATATATTTGAGAAGATCACGTGATCAAGTTTAACATTGAACATTGAATTCTAAATAAAAGAAATGAAAGATAGCTTATTTTAAGCGAATTTTTCTTGCTTTCACAGAGGCGAAGTTATCAATAACATCATCATAGTTTATAGACTTAGTCAGAGCATATTCGATTGACAAAATTGACAAGTTAGACAAGCGCTCTTGGCCAATGGACGATCTTAAATAATTTTTTATAAGCTTGAGTTTACTGAAACTTCGCTCACAAGTGTCAACGGTAACTGGTAACGTGAGAAAAATTCGAAGGGCGATTTCTATGTTTGGATAGGCAGGAACTAAAGAATATGAATGAATTAATTGTAAGAGATTCATTGGCATAGAGCTCTTAATTGTGGATGTTGTCATCATTGAAATAGCTTGATATTAAAAACTTTCCACTTCAGATACAATTTCAACGGGATCCAAATCACTGCTATACTTGAGGGCTAGATTAGCTGCCCTCTCTTTCAGTTGTTCCAGTGAATTACCTGCCAGAGATTCTCCAGTGAGAAATTCAAAGTGCGATGAAATTTCATTCATTGTCTCGAAACGCCATTAATTTAAGATAAAATGCTATCAAACACGGAATTGCATTGTCTTTCAAAATTTTGTTCTGGAGTTAGTAGATGTCCTTCGCCGGGAGCCTCTTCTAATGAAACATGTTTGACTTTTCGCAATCTCTTATCTAGGAAATCAGGATTGATGCCCATATTTTTTCCTCGTATTTTGGCTGACTCTATGATACTTTTAGCTCCTTTTTCGCGCAACATCTGAATAGAAGCTTACGAGATTTCTTAACTGTTTTGAAGGAACATCAACAGAGATAATTATTGCTTGAAATGGACGGTTTACTCTATCAATCAATGACAGAATCTGGTACCATACATCAAGTAAACATACAAATGTAAAATCAATCTGCTTTGTAAGGTATTTTGCTCCTGAAACGTTTTCAGCATTGAGATTGGAATCCTTAAAGTTTAAATACATTTATTATTTGTTTATGCAGCGGGGCAACCGCTTCTTTTCTTGCACACCAACGAGTGGCGCTGTGGCCTTTCAGTGAGGTATCTAATGCGAGCGTAGGTCTTTCCCGCCTAACTGTTGATCCAGTAAAAATATATAGATTTTTTGATTCTGACTAAAGAATCTTACCATAACCGGCAAGACTTTAGCTGTATGAACTCCGACTAGATTAAAAGTATGAGCTGCACACGGCACAAATTTTGCAAGTTCATTTTTGGAGCTTATTCGAGCTTGAACCCCACTGTATTTCCCAGCCATATTTGCCCCGTTATCGTATCCTTGCCCTCTGCAATCTTTTAGATTTAAACCATCTTCCGCTAATTTTTCTATTATTTCTCTAGGTAAGCCGACTCCGGTTTTTTCATGACTCTCTATGAAATCTATAAAACTTTCTGCGATTGTGCAATCGCCATTCTTAATAAAAATATATCTTATAGTTTCACTCATTTGTTCTTTATGAGAAACATCCGGAGTACAATCGAACATAATAGAATAGTATTTAGACTCTTTTATCCTTGATATAATTTCTTTCTTAACCTTTCCCCCTAGCAATGTTAATAACCCATTTTGAATTTGAGGAGAAAAGTAGCTTTTTGAGTTATTTCTTGCTTTCACTGCTGCAATAGGTTCGGCCAGCTGGCGGTTATAATGACTAACTAATTCAATCGTATTTATGAAAATTCCACATCTAGTCTTACCAATCAAATGAGTTGAACCTCGGAGAGACAAATTATTTTTTCGCACAGAACATTATTACATAAACGACGACTTTTAAAATATTTCTTCATTTTTCAATTTTATTCTTAATTTCTTTCTCAATATCATCTTTCCTTCTTTCAAACGATTTTCAAGATCTTTCCAGGCTAAGTAGCATTTCTTATGCTCAAAACTGTTTTCATGATCAGCCACCTTCAGATTTAGTCGCCCGTTTGCAAAAACCTTAGATAGACCAGCAAAGCAGTTTTGTTTTAGTTAACTTTTGAAAACAGTAAACATGGAAAGCAGAATATAAAAATTTAATATGAAAAAAGAAAGGAAAGCAAAAAAAATTTAAATGATCATTTCACAGTTTTGGCGCCCTTCGACTCGGCGCCCGGGGCGGTCCCCCATTCGCCATCCCCTAGCTACGGCTCTGTGTATGTATGTAGATTGTTATTGCTTTAAATGTATTAATTATTAATTTAAATAATTTTTATATTTAAATAAAATTTGTTCATAAAATCTGTAGTTTCCATAATTTTTCTATCCTACCTGATGATTGCAGGCATAATGTGGAAATATATATCGTAAAACAAATGTTCAAGTGGAACTTTTTTATAATTATATCGTTGCAATGTCTGTTTAATTAAAATATATAAAATAAAGAGTATGTTGTTCTAGAATTCTAAGAAACAAGAGTGAGGAGAAGAAATGGAAAAATGAGTAGAAAATAAAATGAAATACGCGAAGATTAATAAGTATAATTTTAAAACGAAAAATTTCGATAACCGGGGAAATTAAAAATGAACATTTCTTAACATTGTATATCTTGATAGCTGTCAGAGATAATAGAAGACTTACGGGTAGTCAAAGGGAATTTTCAGAAAGTAGAAATAATTATCTGTAAGTGTAATTAGATGGCAAACTATAAAAGTGAAATACAACTTGGGTATAGAGATAGAAATTTAACAGATGAGAAAAAAGAAATGCAAAGACGAAAACAAAGTGTTTCACGAAATTATTTCGAGAAAACATTGTCAGATCGGAAAAGAAATTTAAAAGAAATTATTAAAGTTATTAATCGCATTTATTGAATAATTTCGAGTTAAAATCCGGGAAAAAATATTTTCAGAAAAGTATTTCAGATGTGCCATTCCTTCCGAAGGGTCCTAATAAACATTGAAAGTCACTATTGTAATATACAATCAGTTTATATCCTGTAAATTTGTAATGAATTGTGCTAATCGAGAAAAGTTTAAAGTTCAAATAAGGCATCCTTTGAAGTCAGATTATTAATTGCTAATTTCACATTTCACTAACAACTCCAACATTATACTGAAGCAGTGGTGGCCAACCCAAATCAATCGAAGGGCCAAATTTTCGGAAAAATACTATCAAGGGGCACAATAAATTCATTCAAATAAATATAACTCGTTTTTACGATTCAAGTAAACTTAGAATCAATTTTTAAAATTAAAAACATGCTTAATTCGAATATGAATTCTAAAAATGACAATTATTGATTTGATGTTTAAAATTGTGTCCGGGCCACATCAAAACGCTTCACGGGCCACCGGTTGGCCATGGCTGGCCTAAAGATTTTTTACGAAAAAAATTTAATCAATGTTTTAAATTAATAACCTTAATTTACGATTGAAATAAAATTAACTATCATGTCTAATTTGAAATAGTGCTAATAACCCGTGTCAAACATAAGCACTCCTTACTGTCAATTTTGCAAGCGCAAGGTACAACAAGGGTCAGACCTAATATTTATTACATTTATTTCCGGTGTATATTTTCCTCACACGTTGTTTTTCTGGATACACCATTTCTCATTTCAATCTGAGGTTTAATAAGTCTATTCAATATTTATTTTTTAATTTTTAGGTGGTATATAAGTTTTGTTAATAAAAATTAAATGCAATTGTTTTCATATGATATTTTCAAATAATTGTTTGCTTTTTATAGAAAACTTCAATCGTTGTCTTTATATTTTTTAATAAAAATTGAGATTTAAGCAATTAATTAATACTTAATAATAGCATGGAAGACAAATAAATAATGAATTTGTATTAAGAAGTTTTTGTCGACAGTGCTCGTTATATTATAAATTATAATATATGAATAAAAATGTATATACACTTGATAAAGGCAGTGCCGAAATATCGTGCACACTTAATAGATGTAATGCTGAAATATCGTGCACACTTAATAAATGTAATGCCAAAATGTCGTGCACACTTGATAAAGGCAGTGCCGAAATATCGTGCACACTTAATAGATGTAATGCTGAAATATCGTGCACACTTAATAAATGTAATGCCAAAATATCGTGCACACTTGATAAAGGCAGTGCCGAAATATCGTGCACACTTAATAGATGTAATGCTGAAATATCGTGCACACTTAATAAATGTAATGCCGAAATATCGTGCACACTTGATAAAGGCAGTGCCGAAATATCGTGCACACTTAATAGATGTAATGCTGAAATATCGTGCACACTTAATAAATGTAATGCCGAAATATCGTGCACACTTGATAAAGGCAGTGCCGAAATATCGTGCACACTTAATAGATGTAATGCTGAAATATCGTGCACACTTAATAAATGTAATGCCGAAATATCGGGCACACTATATATTGTTTTGATCTATAGTCCTACAGTTATTAATATGTAAATTATCTGATTATTTTAGGTTATTATATTCTAAAAGCAATAATTTATTAATAAGTTTTTAATTGTTTTTTTGTCATTAGTAAGTCGGTTTGAACAAGCAACTTCAGTTTAAAATTAACATTTAGAATTATTATACAAACTCATTAAATTATAAAGTAATTCTAACAAGCTCTTCCTCATCCGATTACTTTTCCAAACTTCATAGAGCTTATTTATATTGGCAAGTTCTGCAGGTTGGTCATACAGTTCTTGTCTACCTTATTTCAAAAAGGCCGAAAAACATGAATCAGGAGAAAATTTATATCACGGTGGAAATGGACCTTTGTACGTTACTCGAAGTAAAGTTAATCAAGTTCTTCATGACACTTTCGTCAAAGCAGGAGTACAAGCCGGATATGGTCATACTGAGGATTTCAACTGGCTTTCGGCAGGTAACCTGAATTTCATTTTTATTCATTAAAATATTTGTTTGTATTAACGTTTCTAAATGAACTAATATTTCTCACATTATTCAGGAAGGATTTGGCCATTTTGATCTGACAATTCACAAAGGAGAGAGATGGTCATCAGCTAAAGCATATCTGGAGCCTGTCCTGAATAACAAGCATCTAACAGTTACTACAAACAGTTTGGTTACAAAAGTCATTTTCGATGGGAAACGAGCAATCGGCGTTAAAGTTTTGAATAAAGAAGGAAAATTAGAAAATGTGATTATTTATAATTTATTAATTTTAATTAATTGAATAAATTTTCAGATTATGGCTAACAAGGAAGTTATTTTATGCGGTGGCGCTATTAACAGTCCACATTTACTGTTGCTCAGTGGCGTGGGTGACGGAAATGAGCTGCAAAAGCATTCTGTGAATGTTGTTGAACACATTCCAGGAGTTGGGAAAAACCTTCAAGATCATCCTACAGTTTATGTACGATATCAATGCAAAAAGGTGATCAAAATATTTATTTAAAAATAATAAAAATAATAATAATAATAATAATAATAATAATAATAATAATAATAATAATAATATTAATAATAATAATAATAATAATAATAATAATAATAATAATAATAATAATAATAATAATAATAATAATAATAATAATAATTATAAAAAACAATAATTATAATACCTATAGCCAGTTACGTTGTTTTCTCTCTTATCACCTGAGTTCAAAATGCAAGTTGATCAAGAGTGGGACCAACAGAAATCTGGTTATGGTGCTTCAACCCACTGTACCTCTGGTGGTTTCATAAGATACGAAGCGAACATCAACCATTCAGATATACAGTTTCTTTTTATTCCCGGCCTTTTTTTAGATCATGGCCGACAGATGATGACAAGTCATTCTTTTCAAGTATTTCAAATTTATTTTAGTCGCTTGATTAAATACCTCTTTAAGCTTTTTGTGTGTCTTCTGAGATCCGAATCAAAAGGTTCAATTTCATTGCATTCAATTGATCCAAAGGACCATCCAGTAATAGACCCGAATTATTGCTCAACTGAAAGAGATATCTGTGAATTTAAATCCGCTATTAAACTTACCAGAGAAATCATAACTCAGTCAGCTTTTGATGAATACAGAGGTGAGGAAATGAGTCCCGGTCCGCACGTCCAGACCGATAAACAGATGGAAGAATTCATTAAGAATTATGTAAGCTTATTTTTTAATTTTAAAATTTATGAACTTTATGTTTTTCTTAATAAGTTAATGTCATAGAAAATACAAAAAACATACCAATCTATATAGTTGATAGAATTGTCACTAATGAAAGGCCTTTAAGACTTCTGGTTGAATGCCATGTTTTTCGGCTTTCTCTATCACACCCAGCTTTGACTCTAAATTATTGGAAAAAATCAGTTAAAAGAAAGACATACAACGTTCAATAAATAAACTGATAACCCATCAAAGTTTTACATACGGGCTTTTGCCATATCTGTTGAGCCTTTTGAAATTCTTCTTTTGTACCATCTTCCAAAATTAGTGGTAACTCAGATTTTGTTTCCAGAACTTCTTGACTTGTGGCATAATTGTATAGAAATATTCCTTTTGATACCATTAAATTTAGATTTTGTCATGGCTAAGGTATTCCATGTTTCGATTGCTATAGCTAATGAGTCATTGATAAACTGATAAAAGTCGATAAATCGTATTAAAATTCCACCAACGTATATAATAACTGGACGAAACCTTTCACTAGTAAGGTAAATACAACTTAAATCTTAATTAGGAAATCGATTTATGTCACACTTAAGAATATGATGGAGATCATAGCTGCCTCAAATTATGAAACACATCGGGTAATTCATTGCTATTTTACATTTCTTACATGCAGGACTAATATATTTCCTAAATAGTAGTCGTGATCCCTTACTTTAGGCCAGCCATGGCCAACCGGTGGCCCGCGAAGCGTTTTGATGTGGCCCAGACAAAATTTTAAACATCAAATCAATAATTGTCATTTTTAGAATTCATATTCGAATTAAGCATGTTTTTAATTTAAAAAATTGAATTCTAAGTTTACTTGAATCGTAAAAACGAGTTATATTTATTTAAATGAATTTATTGTGGCCCGTGATAGTATTTTTTCGAAAATTTGGCCCTTCGATTGATTTGGGTTGGCCACCACTGGTTTAGGCATTACTCTTTTCTTACACAAGTAACACATTTCTCTTGTTTTCTATTGTTTTTCTTCATCTAAAGAATATCAAATATCGTTACATCGTTAGTTAAAAAAACTCTATTTAATTCAGTCAACCAAAAACAATCTCTCAGTGTGGACAACAATTTATCCAAATAAAAAAAATAATTTTTGTTTTTACAAAAATGTCTCTCAGCAAAGGGATGTCTCAAAAAGAAAACGTGAAGATGAAAAATCTGCGCAACAAGTGTTAAGAAATAACTGGGAAGAACAATTTTTGTTCACACATTCACAATCATCAAGGCCAATTTGTCTGATTTGTAATGACACAGTTGCAGTCTATAAAAATACAATGTGGAACGTCATTTTAATCAGATGCATTCAGAATTCAAAATCAAATACCCAATTGGATCTGCAGACAGAACTGACTTTATTTCAAAGAGAAAATCGAAACTTGCAGTTCAGCAAACATTTTTACCAAAAGACAAGAAGAAATGCACGGTATGACAAAAGCTTCCTTTCAAATTTCCCTGCTGCTTGCCAGATTAAAAAAAAGTTATTCAGATGGTGAAATGGTAAAAGAGGCAATTTCTATTTTTGCTGAAAACTCAGGTGACCCAAAAAACAAATTGCTGTCCAAAAACATAGCACTTTCAAGAAATACAGTTACTCGGAGAATTGAAGAAATGGCCAATGATGTCTCAAAACAAATTATTGTTGCTGCTTCACTTTCAAAATACTTTCCAATTGCAATTGATGAAAGCTGTGATGCAACTGACAGTGCTCAATTACTGGTTTATATAAGATGTGTCAATGAAAACTTCGATGTTGTTCAGGAACTTCTTGGCCTTTGTCAACTGAAAACCACAACAACTGGAGCCGATATCTTTGAAGCACTGAAAGATTGTGTGGAAAATTCAAGCATCAACGAGTATAAGCTCAACTGGAATCAACTGGAAAGTATCTGCACAGATGGAGCTCCTGCAATGGTTGGAAAAAACAACGGTTGTGTTTCCCTTCTAGAAAAATATCTAAAAAGAAAACTTCTTAAGTACCATTGCATTATTCATCAAGAAGTTCTTTGCTCAAAGGATATGGAATTCAAGCATGTTATTGACACAGCTGTGCACTGTATTAACAAGATTAGAGCACGATCTCTAAATAGAAGAGAGTTCCGATCCCTGTTTGAAGAGGAAACCGATGATTGTGGTGAACTTTTGCTCCATTGCTCTGTTCGCTGGTTGTCAAAGGGAAAAATGCTGTCATGATTTTTCCAGTTAAGGACCCAAGTACTGCAATTTTTGGAAGAAAAAAAAGAGTTGCCTACCGAGTGTGATCTTTTGAAAAACAATTCCTGGTTGAGTGAATTGGCTTTTCTTGTTGATGTCACAAATTACCTGAACAACACTATTCAATCAAATCAATGCATTTAAGGCAAAATTAAAACTGTTTTATAACAGTCTTTCTCAAGGAAATCTGGATCTTTTCCCCACGCTTCAGAAATTTCAACTTGAAAGTTCAATCACTGTCAACTTGGACTATGAAAAATAAAAACTTGCCATTATGAATTTGTCTCATTCATTTTCTTCTCGATTCTCTGACTTTGAGGCAGAGAAGGATAACATTTTATTGTTCATTAATCCATTCTCTATATCAGAAAGTGAAATCAGCAAGTATTCTCCAAAAATACAGATGGAAATTACTGACATTCAAAACCACACAGGATTAAAGAGAAAGTTTCAAGAGCGTTGTGAATCACCTATTTCACCCGATTTAAAAGCATTCTGGAAGCTTGTTCCAAAAAATGACTATCCTGAACTTAACAACATGGCACAACGGTTTGTGGTCAAATTTGGATCAACTTACATTTGTGAGAAGACATTTTCTTCAATGAACTACATAAAAAGCAAATTCAGATGTTCACTCACTGATGCTCACTTGGAAAACCTCATTCTATTATCAAATTCAAAAATCAATCCTGATATTGATCAACTTGTTAGCCAGACTCAAATTCAAAAGCCGCATTAAAGTGATGTTATAAATAAATTTGTTTGTTTTGTTTCACATTATTATTTTTATTATTTTAAATTTTTAATACAAATGCATGTTTCCTAATAAAAAGATTGTTATAAGATCATTTTTCTATTAACTAATTTTTCAAAAATGTGCCCGCAAAGACTTTTTCATTTAAATAGTTGCCCACTTGATTAAAAGGTTGGGCACCACTGGAGTAACCCAACAGAAATTAGCATGTGGTTTTCATCATATTTATCATCTCGAGGTTAAGGCGACTCAAAATTTGCTTCAATAACAAATGGTGGTGTTATCATCTTTGACCAGTTTTTGAATTCCAAATTTTTATCTTTATTGAAATCACGCCTTTAACAAGCGTACCCAAATGAGTACAGTGGGATGTAACGGGTTAATAGAGCTGTTGTTTAAAATGAGCTATAATTGTAATTTCTAACTGCTGAAATACATATTTTTTTAATTTTGAAAACGTTTTCATATTATTTGTCATTCGGTTATTTGAGTAGCTTTATTTTTACTCCATAACAAGTGATAATTCAGTATGATTACTGAGAATCTAACTCCTGGTGCTCTTGATCAAAAGAATAACTCATTACAAATAACTTTTATTATTACAATTGACGATTTCTTTTCAAATATTGATACACACTCAACACTTAATATACGCGCAGATTACCCAATGGGAGACCGCCTCAAGTGTTCTGTTAAATGAATCTGATTTATTAATTCATTCTTGATCCCATTTATTAGTCTTGGGTTTTATTATTTTTGTTAAATAAAATCTAATTTAGAGTGAACATACGTACCATTCAACGTCAACTTGCAAAATGGGAGCAACCAATGACAACAATACCGTAGTTGATCCGCAATGTCGAGTAGTCGGATTGGAGAATTTGCGCGTAGTCGACGCGTCCGTTATGCCGAGCATTGTCAGTGGGAATACGAACGCACCGACAATGATGATTGCTGAAAAAGCAGCTGATATGATTCTAGGGAAAAGTCCACTGCCGGAATTGAAAGTTCCAATTTGGACACCAAAACATCCTGGGAGGCAAAGAGAAGCTGAATAACTTATTGGATAATAAAAACAATTAAATTGTATTACTAGTCTTTTACAATTTGATATTTGAATTCTTTATCATTTATAACAATTCTCAACCTTTCTTGCTCCCTACATTCTCTTTATCATAGAATTCTTGCTCGTCTTTCCGCTTTTCAACAAATACCCATATAATACTGAGAATTTATTATTGTATATAATGATTTGAAAAACAAAGATGTATAGATTTTGTTTTAATGGAGTTATAATATTTACGGCACAAAGTTTGAATTTAAAATGGGTAACTTGAAATTTAATAGATGAATTTGTTTACAATGTAATAGGTAAAAACAAACCCAAAACAAAAAAACAAAAAATTTATTCATATCAGCCGGCCTTTGGCAACTGCTCAACCGGATTTGAACAACAAAACTGCAACTTGTCCCAAATAGAAATAAATGAAATGTTTCGTTTCATGAGTTACGTAACTGCCGAAGTTTCGACCGACAATCGCATGCCAACTCGGATTGTATTTTCTGTCGAATTCTTTCTTCAAATAAGCAGCGATATCTTTCTCCACATTGTATTTCTCCATGGCCAATGCAGCGAGCTCGATGGCATCTTGTTGCATTTCTTCACTCATATCTGCATTCTTGATAACGGCTTTTCTATCAGTCATTGTGATGAGATTGTTGCTGATGTTGATGATGATGATGATGAATTCTCTGCGTTGGATATCCGTATTTATACTATTCCGTCAAGCTATTTATTCTGCGTGCCGAGTCCATTGTTGTCTTTGAGCTGTCGGATTTTAGTAGAATAGCAGTAGAATTATTTACATTTTTGTTTCTAATGAAGTTTATTAATCTGATTACATAATTATGCAAATAATCACTAAATAATAATAATAATAATAATAATAATAATAATAATAATAATAATAATAATAATAATAATAATAATAATAATAATAATAATAATAATAATAATAATAATAATAATAATAATAATAATAATAATAATGATAATAATAATAATAATAATAATAATAATAATAATAATAATAATAATAATAATAATAATAATAATAATAATAATAATAATAATAATAATAATAATGATAATAATAATAAAGTGATAGTTTCTTGGTAACACATAGTGGAGGTGGTTCACTTTTGGAAATCGCAATATATTAGGACTCCCAACGCTCAAAATACATTTCCTGGCGTCAAGAGATGGTATTTTGGCAAATAAATTATTATCTGTTAAATATTAGCTATACATAGCAAGTAAAAACATTATATTACACAATGAAAGATTTTATCTTGACCACATTTTGAGGTAATGATTGAATAAATCGAAACTTAGAAAGATTTAAGCACAAAAGAAAAACGCCCCAGGGGCTACAGGACATGACATGAACTTCAACAATGTTTTTCATCACCTCTCTGATATTTCACATCTTTTCTACCTTTAAATAATTATTTGTTGACTGAAGCGTATTTACTAAATGAGAGCACGAGAGCTGCCTTCCTTTGATGGTTTAAACATCCTAATTTATCATATATTCAAGATACAGAGGAATATTTTTATTATTAATACAAATAATAATAAATATATCATAAATTTGAGTGCCATTTGTCTGTAAATAACAATGGCTACTTGTGTCCTCTTTCCAACACATTAAGCATTTTTTAATAGACATTGAAGGTAAATGGTTAATTGTACAAGGACCAACTTTCTTTGGTTCGGATAATCCACGAAACTTGTTGTATACTTTCCTTTCAGAATGTTTCACTGAAAAGACAGTCGAAATCTTTTGGTTTTGATTCTCAATTTTCACATTATATTTGATTATTAAAACTTGCTGAAATATTTCCATAACTTGGTTTATTTCCATTGTTTCTATTTGACATAAAGATCAATTTTCAAATTTCACCTCTGATTTCTTTATAATTGCCATTGCATTAATTAAGAAGCTTGACTATGAATCAGTAAATATATCGATGTTTTTGATATCTTTACTGATTCATAATCAAGTCTTTTAATAAATACATTATTATTATTATTATTATTATTATTATTATTATTATTATTATTATTATTATTATTATTATTATTATATTATTATTATTATTATTATTATTATTATTATTATTATTATTATTATTATTATTATTATTATTATTATTATTATTATTATTATTATTATTATTATTATTATTATTATTATTATTATTATTATTATTATTATTATTATTATTATTATTATTATTATTTAGTGATTATTTGCATAATTATGTAATCAAGTCAATAAAATTAATTAGAAACAAAAATGTAAATAATTCTACTGCTATTCTACTAAAATCCGACAGCTCAAACACAACAATGGACTCGGCACGCAGAATAAATAGCTTGACGGAATAGTATAAATACGGATATCCAACGCAGAGAATTCATCATCATCATCATCAACATCAGCAAGAATCTCATCACAATGACTGATAGAAAAGCCGTTATCAAGAATGCAGATATGAGTGAAGAAATGCAACAAGATGCCATCGAGCTCGCTGCATTGGCCATGGAGAAATACAATGTGGAGAAAGATATCGCTGCTTATTTGAAGAAAGAATTCGACAGAAAATACAATCCGAGTTGGCATGCGATTGTCGGTCGAAACTTCGGCAGTTACGTAACTCATGAAACGAAACATTTCATTTATTTCTATTTGGGACAAGTTGCAGTTTTGTTGTTCAAATCCGGTTGAGCAATAAATTTATCAAAGTTGTTTAAATAAATCTTTAATTTTTTAATTAGCATTAACTTTATCTTGCCAGGCTTGTAATTTTAGTAAATGGATGTGTTATGGCTACAATAGTCGTAATAATAATTATTTTATTAACTTAGTAAATATTTTTATTTCAAGCCGGGTTAAAGTTATTATCATCCTCGCTCATATTCCCCGCTGTTCACTTATAGTTTTTGCCAACTCTCACTTTACCGTCACTGCTAAAACATCTTCTAAATTATTTTTTAAATCCGGTTCAAAAGTTAACGTCATAATTCCAAATATTTATTTAATGAAATATTGTATAATTTCCAAACAAATTTTCAGCGTTGAATAAAATATTTTCAAAACCATTTATCAAAATATTTCAATATTTAAAACATTTATTTAAAAATTTTTCATTAATAAAACTTCATTTTTAAGAAGCTATTTTAACTTTTAATTCAAAAATTTCAACTTAAAAAATCCAGTTTAAAAATTATTTAAAAGTTATTTTAATAGTCAATTATTTACAATTTGAAATTATTTTGATAAACAATTGAAATATTTAACTCTCAGCTGAAAACACCTCACATTGTTAATATGTCCTAATTATTATAAGTAATTGTATTATTAACAGTATTTTAATTGTCTAAAGTGATGATTTCTTGGTAGCAGCATTAATTAAATGTTAACCAATTAAATGATAATGATAAAGAAATTGCAAAGGATTATTTTTATAGTTGAAAATTCTGTCATTTTATTAAATATATACTTCGCAGCAAAAGGATTAAATTATTATTCTTTTTAATAAGCTTAAATTTTGGCCCTAAATCATTTAATACATACCTTAAGAACGTTTAATCGACAGGAGCCCTAAATGACATTGACAGGGGTAGTGGATTAGTAACCTCATAGTACACTATTATTAATTTTTATATGGAACGTGCCTTCTTTTTATAAAGAACAGAAAAATAAAATAAAATTCAAAACGAAGATTAAATTAAATGAAGTAATGAAATGAAATATTATTTTTTTAAATTAAATTAATTAAATAATAAATTCCAAATAATATTTATGTAAATTAAGATCTCATAATGATACTAAAATTAAATTAATAAAAAACGTCCATGTTGTAATGAATGGCAAAGAAACGTTGAATACCTAGAGCTGTATACCTAGAGCCCATTACACATACATAAAGTCAGTTTATCTACCCCAAATATACTTTGAGTTAGACTATTTATTGAAAATATATAGCGTGTGTGTATTTGACCTACATAATTTTTAAAAAATTTTCCCAAATATTTGAGTTGACTACATAAAATTTGAGTTGACCTACATAAAAGCTCTAAAAGATTTTGAGAAAAAATCTTACAAAATTATAAGATTTTCAAGAAAAAACATTCAAAACCCTTGAAAATCGTAAAAAATCATAAAATTTTATTAGTTGACCTACATAATTAAAAAATTTTTTTTTGAGGGGAGTATGTGAGTTAGCGGGCCTCTAACCATCTACTGTTAGGGTAAAAAGATTTGCTTAGATTTGTGTTATATTAATAAAATTTTCATTGAATTTTGTTTTAATTTATTTATATAAAAAAGTACTTAATTTGAAATTTTACTGTAGTGCCTCTGACTTTCACATTAATAAAGATATCAACTTAATAATTAAACTTAAAATATATTATTAAATTAATTAAATTAAAATTAAATTAATTATAACTAAATTAAATTGAAACTATTGTTTAAATATTCTTTTCATTCAAAAACGATATAAAAACAAAATGCATCATTCGACATCTCAAACGCTAAATCTCATCAAAATCAATAAAAATATGCCAAACATTCAACAAACTGTAACCTTTGTTTCTCTCTGTGATCTCTCGGTTGACTAGCTTGATCATCAATACCTTCTATTCAACCAAAGAAATTTTTTTCAGAATACTAATTCGCGATTCTAGTGATTCTCATTATAAAGCTCGTTACGTCAGCTGGGCTGACCCATCCGTCTTCGATTGCCAAAAGGAATCAATGAACAAAGTTATTCCAGATTAACATTCCAATACTTTCACATCGTACAATACTGGAGTCTACATGCCAAATGCGAGTTCATTAACAGTCTCAGTACAATCGCCAGATCAAATGCCCATGCTTTCGTGGGAACCTTGACTGCTGGAGCAAATATTTCTATGATCACTTTCAATGTCGTATTCAATAATAACTTCATGCAAATTAGTTTCATGTCTTTACACTGACAATCTTAACATTTGCATCTGACAACAATCACGAGAAATGGAATGAACACAATAATAAACTCTAATGACACAAATGGAAATGAGAAATTCATAAATATGAACCAATGATAAACAAAAACCAATCAGTAGATTTGAGAGGAAAAGTGTAAATTTTGATTGGATTGTCGATGCGATGTTACAGATTTGTATAAGTCTAGCAGAACCGGGTCATCTGTGCCTGTCGCATCTGATCAACATTGGGTCTGTTTTTTCTTAATTGTCATTTTTTTTAATTTTCAATTTCTAATTCCAATTTTTACTTTTATTATTGTAATAATGTCACGGCTCTAACAGTACAAAAAGTAGCCGTATAAATTTACAAAAAAAGTGCAGTGCATATGATGTGAAAACTTCAGAAAAATCAATCATTTTGATATTTTTTATGTATTACTTATGTTTATTGTCTAATATTTATCAAATGGCCTAAGGTCAGCAGATAAACATCAGATATGCACATTTATATCAAGACTGTTTGTGAATTTTGCACTACCAATCTTGACCATATCAAATTGGAATTCACTGATAATCACTGAAGTGCAAAAAATGTCTTCATATGCTTGTCTGGTTCAAATGTCGAAAAACACAGAAAATGCAATCCCAAGGATCTTGAACCTTGTCGTCAAACAAAATAACCATTTCAACAAAGTTTGTTTTATTCAAAACTGCAGACAATTCTCAACAACATCCAATAAGCGTAATTCAATTTATTTTTATGATATTTGACATTAAGAGAAGGGGAGGGGGCGATGAATAAATAAAACTACAATTATTTTCAGTCAGCAAAAATAAAAAACGATTCGCAGGAAAATTTACAGTGAAACCCGAGAACGACTCGAATGTAATATGAATAGATGAATCCCGATATCACGCAAAAACCTCAAAAGAAAACATTCTTATCAAGCGCAGAAATTAGTGAACAATTGTAGTGAAGATTTAACGAAACGCCCGAAAGAGGAGATAATAAGTGTCTCAAGGTTAAAATACTCCAAGAGCTTGCTTCTTGCTTATCTCACGGCATATGAACCAATTATTTAATCCATTATTCCTTTCATTTCTTGGACCTCAGGCGTTTTACCAAAAATTATCTTTCTGGTTATTTCCCCAAAATTTACGTAATCATTGGATTTTAGTGTAACGCATTTATTTAATCATTTTATCAATTGTTTTACTGAATACACTGATTTTTATGACATATTTGCAACACTTATCACATTTGCATCCGCGGTTCCTTGGAAAAGTCTATGATATAACCAATATTATTGGTATGAATATAGAAAAATCTCGAAACATTCATAACGAGATTTTCCCCAAAAAACATGGATATAGGCATAAACATTTGTTCTTCTTCCTGATAACTCTTTGAAGAAATCTATTCGGATCTCAGAATTGAACTTGAAATTATGTACGGTTGAATATATGGTGGGGCAATTTATGTATTTGTAATGAGATATTTGTTTTCTCTGACTCATGACGTATTGAGTAACCCCTCTTACTTATTGTGTATTAAAGTTTTCATGTTTGGTTGATAAATATGGAATATCAGGATTCTTTGATTATGTCATTGTTCACTATTTATCCCAAGTATTCTGTTACTGATATACAAAAATTGTCCACTTTAATTGTTTTTTCTAGTCAAATATATACAGTAGATCTACCATTCTCTTTCATATATGATTTTAGGCGCTAATAATTCTAATAATTCTAATAATATTCACAATTTAATTATTTATTTCATATAAACTATATTGTATTGTAGTATGAACACGTCATGGCAATTCCATGTATGTATTACATAATCCTCGGACCAGTAAAGACGACGTAATATATACACACTATTATACAACACTAGGATTTTCAATAGTGCCATTAGTACACTTATTATTATTATTAATATAATAATAATAATAATTATTATTATTAATATTATTATTATAATTATTATTATTATTATTATTATTATTATTATTATTATTATTATTATTATTATTATTATTATTATTATTATTAATATAATTATTATTATTATTATTATTATTATTATTATTATTATTATTATTATTATTATTATTATTATTAATATTATTATTATTATTATTATTAATATTATTATTATAATT
Organism: Schmidtea polychroa; assembly: GCA_959609185.1. Taxonomy (NCBI): domain Eukaryota; kingdom Metazoa; phylum Platyhelminthes; order Tricladida; family Dugesiidae; genus Schmidtea; species Schmidtea polychroa. The sequence continues at coordinate 7,767 of CAUHTR010000491.1, read as the reverse complement.
ATTATTATTATTATTATTATTATTATTATTATTACTTTCAGCTCCATCTAGCAACCAATGTACTCTTAGAACTTTTATGACTAAACCAAAAACATTTGGCAATAAAATAAATACACAAATAAATCAAATAAGATCTCTTCATTTAAACAAGTGAGTAGAATTTATCTTATTACATATGTAAGAACATAATATTTATCGGTAAAATATATTTATTGAGTTCCACATCTTTGTAAAAAGTGTATTTACAAATTTAGGAATAAAATGACTCATCACAATATCAAAATTATACAAAATTTAGTATTATTTATAAGATATTAAAATATTGTTTTTATTAAAAAGCTTGACTATGAATCAGTAAATATATCGGTGTTTTTGATATCTTTACTGATTCTTAGTCAAGTCTTTTAATTATTACAATGTCAATCGAACAAAAGATTTCCAAATTTCCAAAAAAAAGACTTTATAATATCAAAGTATTAAAATAAAATATTATATTAAGTAATTAAAATATATTGGTTTATATATACACCTTAATTTTACTTTCCGAAATTCCAAAAATCAAATTCAAGCATGTCCAATAAAATCGTTGAAGTTGCTGAAGAAATAGAATAATCAGAATTAGCTGCTGAAGTTGAAGAAACAGAACAAATCGATCAAGACCAATCAGCAGATTTTATAAATAAATCTTGGATTTTAACATTAAATTATATCTTATTTAATAAGACTTATTACATACAATGACTCTCCTGGTTTCGGGTTGTTTGGATATTCAGTTGCGATTGTGTGGTCTCCATGATCCGAGCGTAATTGTTGATTTGAAATTAACGTAACCATTGACTTCATCCTCAGTGATCTGACGAGGAGCAGGAGTATCAGGAGTAGGTTTATGAGATTTATCATTTGTAATGCCCATTCGATATATAGATGAAGCATTTTGTTGATCCACAAATTATTCCAATTAGAGTTTCAAGTACATTTTTTATTTATTAAAAAGATGGAGATGTTTGAAGGAAAGATGTAAATATATGAATATTAAAATAGTGTATTTTAATTTAATTAATTTAATAATGTATTTACAATTTAATTATTAAATTAATATATTTATTAATTTGAGAGTCAGTGGCATTAGAACATAAAGTTATATATTATAATTTAAAATTACAATTTTAATTACTATTTTAATTAAAATGAAATTTATTTATATAATTAGAGCGTGGTATTTGAAAGTCAAGCTAAACAAATTTTTAATATTAAAGACATTACTAATTGTTACAGAAACAATTTTATTCTTATTTTCCCAATTCATCATAATTTATTCATTTATCACACATTATAATTGTTAGAAGCTATAACATTCAATTCTTCAGTCATCAAATAAATTACTAAGACTAAATAAATCCAAAATTATATTTCATTAAATCTGCTTATATAAACAAATATTCTTTTTATAAATTTTAATTTCAACCAAATACCGTCAACATACCACATTCATACTTGAATTGCAATTTTATTAAAAATTATTTTATTTCAAAATTGAAATTAAAATATTCATTTTAATTTTAAACCATTTTAATTTTAATATCTCTATATATAAAAAAGTTCCATCCGAATTTTACTTTTTTTTAAAAATTTTTTTTTAAATTTTTTTTGTCAAATAAATGAAATAATTTTTTATTAGTTTGACTGTTTTGGCGCAAGTCCTATTAGATATTTAACGGGTTTACGTCTAATCCATACCTGAACATCATTAACCCCACGTTCTAACGGGGTTGGTGAAGCGTAGCGAACAGGGGCAGAGCCCCTTGTATTTCAAATAATTTAAGTTTCACTTTTAATTTTACAAAATTTAATCATTAAATAATTTTAATTTAACATTTTAATTTTAACTCCTCACAATAATCTTAGAAAACATTGGTGTTCTTGTAGGCAAATAGGTTTTTCTTAATTTTTTGTGGCTTCGATTTACTAGCATTAATTAGATGGTCTAAAATGTTTCTGAGATAGATGAACCAAATCATTACAAATTCCCACATATATTCTTAAAATTCCATAAAATTCTCTAAATTAACTGAGTGGAAGCAACAAACATGGGAAATTAGTATGAGTGGAAAGGGTTAAATTACTCTGGAGGCTTAATGAAAATCTTTTAAGATTGCCAAGTTATTAATATTAATACAATTTTATTTAATTTTTAATTATTTAAAATTAAATTACAAATGCGTTATTAAAAATAACAAATATTTAAAAATCTTTTTTTAATATTAATTATCACCACAAATGTATTCAAAACTCTGGAATTGTAACAATTTATGGAACATGGAACCGCTTCACCCTAATATCGGACGGATAATTGCATCAACATTAATCTTTCTGCTCTTCATATATTTCTCTCTTATAATTATTCGAAGTTTATCTAATTGAAATATCAAATCGCATTTCAAATTTAAAAAGAAAATAAAATGTACTCAAAACTCTGAAATCGTAACAATTTATGGAACATGGAACCGCTTCACCTCTATATTGAATGTATACTGCAAATGATAAATTTTGTAAACTGTTACTGGTATGCCTGCTTGTTGTCGGATCGCAGAACGTCCAGTCAATGGTTATGCCGATAACAAATCAACAATTACGCTCAGATAACAAAACTGCCTCCATCCCAATTAAATATTCAAACAACTCGAAAATAGGAAAGTCGTATTCAATGAAATATATTATGAAGTTAATCTTTTCACTCTTAATCTATCTTTGTTTTATATTTATCACAATATTTTGGCTCTTGCAATGTTTTCAACAAATTGAATATTCAAAATAAAGACAGTTTTATTGAGATCCTCGAAGTATGAGGTAGACTTTTATAGGAAAATTATAAATAATCATACACTTATCCCATTTATAACGGACAACCTCTCGGCTTTGAGATCCGTTATAGAAATTGAATGTTTAAGGTTGAATTAAAAATAATGATTTGTTTCTGAATTTAAAAGACAGTTATTTTTCTACAGTAAAAATAATTAATAAGTGTAAAAAAGAGCAAAAAGCTGTTAAAAAACAATCTTTGTTGAGAGAAGAGATGTGGGTTGCGAGCGGTATTGGGCCCGTTGTTTTAATGAGCTATTTTACAAATTCTATTAATGCAATTGTACATTATTACTTACCAATGTTTTTTAGTGTTCTGCAAACAAGAAAGGACTCTGATTATGTAATTGTCGGATCTGGATCGGCAGGATGTGTATTGGCAAATAGACTTTTGGACGATGGTAAAAACACCGTCCATTTATTAGAAGCAGGCCCTACCGATAAAAAGAGGTCAATTAAGCAACCATTGGCTTATGCTGAAGTAGTGCGGGATCAGGAGTAGGAGTTGATTATCGTTGTACTTATAGATGATTATGGATAATTATTAAGGTTCAACTGGAGTTACGAATCAAAACCTCAGTTGTATTTGAATAACCGGAAAATATCTCTACCAAGAGGCAAAGTTATTGGGGGTACCTCATCAATTAACGGAATGATTTGCGTACGAGGCCATCCGTATGACTATGACCGATGGGAGAAAGAAGGAGCCTCTGGTATCATTTTTGATTGTTCTTTCACAAATTGTTTTGAATTATTATTTCATACAATTTATCAAAATATCTTAATTTATGTTTTTGAATGACATGCCAATGTATTTGGAGGAATGCCACATACATGTGAAAGACTTGCCATCATTTCTGTATTCGAGCTTGTGCATATTATTGACTGAAGGCATCGAGCAATATTATCAAGCACAAAAGGCATGATAATATTGCTCGTCTCATTTATATGTCTTTGGCATGTCTCATTTAAAAATATTATTAAAATATTTTAACAGTTATTGAACCGTGTAATTTGTGAAACATATATTGGATCGGAAAATTAATGTACAAAATACAATTATTGTTGCTTTAAATGTAATAAATTGCTTAGTTAAATAAACTTTAAATTTCAGTTTCTTAAAAAGTTTATAAATTATTAAAATTTGTTCGTAAAATCAACAATATCTATAGTTTTTCTATCCTACCTGACGATGACAGGAAAATTGTAGCTTTCTTATAAAAATATTAAGTTTAAAATTATTTTTAAATAGTTATACTTAGTAAAGAAGAAACTATTTGAAAACTTTTGATAATTTTAAATTTCTATTTTGATTTTAATCTAGTCATTTATTTTAAGTTGTATTATTATTATTATTATTATTATTATTATTATTATTATTATTATTATTATTATTATTATTATTATTATTATTATTATTATTATTATTATTATATATAAGGTATATTTCAAATGCAAAAGTAAAATATAAAATCTTTCATCATCCGATTACTTTTCCAAACTTCATAGAGCTTATTTATATTGGCAAGTTCTGCAGGTTGGTCATACAGTTCTTGTCTACCTTATTTCAAAAAGGCCGAAAAACATGAATCAGGAGAAAATTTATATCACGGTGGAAATGGACCTTTGTGCGTTACTCGAAGTAAAGTTAATCAAGTTCTTCATGACACTTTTGTCAAAGCAGGAGTACAAGCCGGATATGGTCATACTGAGGATTTCAATGGCTTTCGGCAGGTAACCGAATTTCATTTTTATTCATTGAAATATTTGTTTCTATTAACGTTTTTAAATGAACTAATATTTCTCACATTATTCAGGAAGGATTTGGCCATTTTGATCTGACAATTCACAAAGGAGAGAGATGGTCATCGGCTAAAGCATATCTGGAGCCTGTCCTGAATAAGCAAGCATCTAACAGTTACTACAAACAGTTTGGTTACAAAAGTCATTTTCGATGGGAAACGAGCAATCGGCGTTAAAGTTTTGAATAAAGAGGGAAAGTTAGAAAATGTAATTATTTATAATTTATTAATTATAATTAATTGAATAAATTTTCAGATTATGGCTAACAAGGAAGTTATTTTATGCGGTGGCGCTATTAACAGTCCACATTTACTGTTGCTCAGTGGCGTGGGTGACGGAAATGAGCTGCAAAAGCATTCTGTGAATGTTGTTGAACACATTCCAGGAGTTGGGAAAAACCTTCAAGATCATCCTGTAGTTTATATGCATTATCAATGCAAAAAGTAATTAAAATATTATTTTAGAAAAAATAATTATAATAATGATGTTATTAATAAAATTAATAATATCATTAGTATATTAAAAATTTTCACTTAAACCGGGATTAGTCACATATTGAGAGAGCAGTCGTGGTTCGGTCATTTTGACCAAATAATGTAAGCCTCATTACAAATGTAGAAGATAAAAAAGGACGTAAGTACTTGCTTAAAATTTATTTTTTTATTTATAAACCCATTATTACAAATTAAACTCTACTGCGCCTTAGTTATTAGTCCAAAAAATGAATACAAAAATTTAATCAGAAAGTTCGAATATTTTGGATTCACAAATATCGCAATATGTTAATGTATATTCTTTACAAATAAATTTAGAACACTTTTTACATATTGTCTTTGTTTTTCTGTTTTTGAAAAAATATGTCGTTCAAAATCTTATTAAAATATCTTTTTGATACAATTTGATCACGATTATTAGTTGTTAATTTGTTTGAATATTATTATTTTCATTTAGTTGCGATTAATACGATTCTTAGCTTGGAAAAGACTATCGAAATTAAACTATATACCAAATATATACCAATGTTATATTTTAATATACTTGGCGATTTTCTATAATAGTAATAATAATAATAATAATAATAATAATGATAATAATAATAATAATAATAATAATAATAATAATAATAATAATAATAATAATAATAATAATAATAATAATAATAATAATAATAATAATAATAATAATAATAATAATAATAATAATAATAATAAGAAGAAGAAGAAGAAGAAGAAGAAGAAGAAGAACAAGAAGAACAAGAAGAACAAGAAGAACAAGAAGAACAAGAAGAAAAGAAGAAGAATAGAAGAAGAAGAAGAAATATGAGTTATTAATTTTTTCAAGGCGTTTTGATATTTGCATAAACAATAATATAACTACCATCAATAATAATTATAATAAAATTAATATAACGAATAAAATTTAGCCAGTTACGTTGCTGTCACTACAATCGACGGAGTTCAGAAAGCAAGTTGATCAAGAGTGGGACGAACATAAATCTGGCTATGGAACTACAATGCACTTCACATCCGGTGGTTTCATAAGATCCAAAGCTAATGTCAACCATCCAGATATACAGGTTCATTTTTATCCTGGATTTTTACCACCTGATGGCATTCAGCAGATTTCAAATCATTCCTTTCAAGTACCTAAAATAAATTTTATTTACTTGCTTGAATATCGCTTTAAGATAGCAGTGATTCTACTGAGATCCGGATCAAAAGGTTCAATTTCCTTGCATTCAATTGATCCGAAGGACCATCCAGTAATAGACCCGAATTATTGCTCAACTGAAAGAGATTTTTGTGAATTTAAATCCGCTATTAAACTTACAAGAGAAGTCATAGCTCAGTCAGCCTTTGATGAGTATAGAGGTGAGGAAATGAGTCCCGGTCCGCACGTCCAGACCGATAAACAGATTGAAGAATTCATAAAGAACTATGTAAGCTTATTTTTTGACTTAAATATATAAAACTTTATATTTTCTCTTGTTTTTAATAAACTAATGTCACGGAAATAAAGAGGATTTATACAATTGGTAAAGGGCTCAAAAACGGAAAGAGCATTTCATGCATTTTTTATTTGTCCTTTGTTTTTCAGTCCTTTTATCCAAAATGTGATATGCAAGAGTGGATTTGGCTAGCTCCAAGTGATCATTGCCCTAATAACATTTGTTGAGTTGCGTTATGGATAAGTAGGAAAATGCATAGTGTAAATAAAATGCCTCAAGGGAAATATTTTATCTATTATTTTAATTTTGCATTTTTTAAACAATTTTTCCAATTCATATTTCTTTATTTATGAAATTTTTATATGATGGTTGACAATAATCTAACTCTCATTTAGAGCGATCATCTTTACCATGCAGTGTCAACTTGCAAAATGGGAGCAACCAATGACAACAATACCGTAGTTGATCCGCAATGTTGAGTAGTCGGATTGGAGAATTTGCGCGTCGTTGACGCGTCCGTTATGCCGAGCATTGTCAGTGGGAATACGAACGCACCGACAATGATGATTGCTGAAAAAGCGGCTGATATGATTCTTGGGAAAAGTCCACTGCCGGAATTGAAAGTTCCAATTTGGACACCAAAACATCCTGGGAGGCAAAGAGAAGCCGAATAACTTATTGGATAATAAAAACAATTAAATTGTATTACTAGTTTTTTACAATTTGATATTGAATTCTTTATCATTTATTACAATTCTCAACCTTTCTTGCTCCATACATTCTCTTTATCATAGAATTCTTGCTCTCACTATCTAAACAATTAAATCAGTGCTTCCAAAGGTGGTGATCTCCAGACCAGTACTGGTTCATTGCCGGTTTCAACTGTGAGTTCAGGAAGCGGATAAATACCAGTTAGCCAATTAGAATATTGACTAAGCCTGCAATTATATAAATGTCATGACATATTAAAGATCGTATAAAAAGAAAACTAATTAATAAAATTTGCAAAAGTAAACTTTCTCACGGTCTCCTAAACTTAAACGTTTGTGAAGGATTGTTCTAAATCATGCATATCTTTGTCACTTTCAATACACAAATAATATATGTTAACCATCAAATATATAAAAATGTATTAGAACCTTGGTGGCAGTTACCCT